>UESW01005024.1:0-145000 GCA_900491605.1 Calamus simplicifolius
TCAATTATCCATCTTCATTCCTGAGGCTCTGAAAAACATTATGAGAATTTTATGAGCTCACACTCAATAAGTAAGCTAATATAATTTCAAAATTTCATTTATCAGGCTATCAATAGGTTCATGTCATCAGATCAATTAGCTTAATTCAATAACAATTACATTGTTTATACTGTCATTATTTTTCTTTATGTGTCCCACGGCCCTACAATACACATCATGTGTAGCCCTCTTAAACATCCCCTAAGAGGAAGGGTCCTGGTACCAGAGTCTGTCATCTGTCATCTGTCATGTGATAATCTGTCATGTGTGAATCTGTCATGTGATAATGTGTAACCCTCTTAAACATCCCCTAAGAGGAAGGGTCCTAGTACCAGTGTCTGTCATCTGTCATCTGTCATCTGTCATATGAGAACCACGGTGACACATAAAGTTTTACTGTCATTATCATGATTACATATTATCATAGCAATATCATGATTTTGCCAAATTAGCATAATTATATTTAACTGTAATTTCAAATTCATAAATTAATAATTAATAAAAATAATACTTGACTTACTTACCACAGTACACGAATTTCACTTGATAACCCAGCTAATTGGACTCCTGGGAACCTACATAATCATTTTTATTATTAAATTCCTAAAATCGGAATTATAAAATAATTCTTAAATCTACCCAAACCACTTCACGGGCCCAACTTTGGGCTTGAATATCTCTCAATGTATACACCCAAATAGGGAAATAAAATTATTCCCAGAAACTAGAATAAATCCTGATTCGGGCCATATATTTATTTTGTCATTCTCGGCCCGATACAAGGCCCAAAACGCTGCTCAAACTGGGCTCAGAGACGGCCCAACAGGGCCCAACACCAACGGCCCAATCAGCCCATTAATTTTTTTTAACCCAGCTCCTCTGTTTCAAACGAAACAGAGGAGCCGGATGCCGTGCCGGCGGCCAGGGCCGCCGCCGGCCAAATTGGAGGCGGTCCGGCCGCCGTTGGCCGGACCGTGGCCGGCCGCCGCCGCGGCCAACCTCTCCCACCCTCTCTCTCTCTACAATTTTATTAATTTAAAGCTTTCTTTCTTATTTTTCTTCCGCGTGTCTTCCACGGTGCCGGCGCCAATTCCGGCCAAATTGGCGTCGGTCCGGCCGCCATTGGCCGGACCAAAGCCGGCCATTGCCGCAGCCGACCTTCCTTCCTCTCTCTCTCTCTAATTTCTCTCTTATCCCTCTCTTTCTCTCACTGTTGCCGCGGCTTATGGGTTACGCCGGCGGCACGGCCGGCCACCATGGCCGGCCGGACCTCCACCGGACGCACGCCCGGCGCCGGTGGAGGTCTCCGACCAAGGCCCAGGCCCGGCGAGGCGGCGAGCACGCCGGGCCCGAACCAAGGATCGGACCGGCGGTCGTTTCTTCACAGATCACTCTTTCTCCCTCCTCCGCCCACTCCTCTCTCTCATTAATCTCCGGCACCCCACCGGACGCCGCCCCCGGTGCCGGTGGGGTCGTCGGCCGGGGTTCAGGCCCGGCGAGGCGGCGGGCACGCCGCCGGGCCTGAACCAATATCACGGGAGAAGGGGAGAGCTGGGTTCTGTAACCCGGCTCCTCCCTCCTCTTCGTTCTTTTTTTTTTTTTTTTTTTTTCACTTATTCTCTCTCTCAATTCTTCTCTCTCTCATGCATGGTTAGAGGACTTACCAGAGACAAGCACGCTGGGGAAGAAGTCCGCACGAGGAGATGATGAGAAGGGGGCGCCCACGTATGGTGGGAAGGAGGGTTCTACCCATCTTTTATAGGCATTGCAGAGTCCCCAAATCAAGGGACTCTGTAATTAGATATATGAAATTTAAATATCTAAAGTCTATCATATCATCTGATCACGTGATAACTCTCACGAGCAATTAAGATATATCTGAAATTCAATTATCTGGAGTCTATCATCTGACCTCGTGATAATTCTCACGGGCAATTAAAATATACCTGGAATTTAATTATCTGGAGTCTATTATCTGACCTCGTGATAATTCTCACGAGCAATTGAGAAATCTAGGGGATTACATTCTCCCCTCCTTATAAAAATTTCGGCCTCGAAATTGATAACTTTTATTATAAAATAAAGGTCCAAATTTCTGTCCCAAGGACTAACAATCAACTAAAGTTAACAGTTTTCAATCATTAACTATTTTAAGATACAAATAGTCGTGGGTACTTTTCTTTCATTTCTTCTTCCAGTTCCCAAGTAGCCTCTCTTTCAGAATGATTATTCCATTGCACCTTGACATAGGGAATGGTACGCGTCTTAGAACTTGATCTTTGTGGTCTACGATACGCAAAGGATGCTCTTCATATGATAAATCTTTCTTCAACTGTATAGGCTCATATGCTATGACATGACTGGGGTCAGAGATATACTTCCTCAGCATAGATACATGAAAAACATTGTGTACCCCAGATAGAATCGGAGGCAGTGCCAGGCTGTAAGCAACCTCTCCAACTCTACTCAAGATCTCAAAAGGTCCAATATAACGTGGACTCAGCTTTCCTTTAATCCCAAATCTCATCACATCTTTGGTTGGTGATACCTTTAAGAAGACATGATCCCCAACCTGGAATTCCAATTCCCTTCTTCTGACATCAGCATAACTCTTTTGCCTGCTCTGAGCTGTACGAAGACGCTCCCTGATCAATGCACCTTATCTACTGTTTGCTGAATCAGCTCAGGGCCTAGCAACTTCCTTTCCCCCACGTCATCCCAACATATAGGAGATCTGCACCTCCTACCATACAGAGCTTCAAATGGAGCCATCTGGATGCTGGCTTGGTAACTATTATTATATGCAAACTCCACCAAAGGTAAGTGGTTATCCCAAGCTCCACCCAAGTCCATCACACAGGCTCGCAACATGTCCTCCAGAATCTGTATGGTCCTCTCTGATTGTCCATCTGACTGGGGATGATAGGCTGTACTAAAGTTTAGTTTGGTTCCCATGGCCTTATGAAGGCTCTTCCAAAACTGGGACACAAACCTGGTATCTCTATCTGATACAATAGATACCGGAACACCATGGAGTCTCACAATCTGTTCAATATATAAATTAGCCAATCTTTCACTAGAGACCCCAACTCTGAAAGGTAGGAAATGAGCTGATTTTGTTAGTCTGTCCACAATGACCCAAACTGCATCGTTGCTCTTAGGAGTTTTGGGCAGACCAGTCACAAAGTCCATTGTAATCTTTTCCCATTTCCACTGTGGAATCATTAGAGACTGAAGAGGCCCTGCAGGCCTTTGATGCTCGGCTTTCACTTGCTGACACACCAAGCACTTGGCCACATACTGAGCAATCTCCCTCTTCATACCTTTCCACCAAAAATTTTCCTTTAAGTCTCTGTACATCTTAGTGCCACCTGGATGCACAGTATAGGGAGAGTAGTGAGCCTCTTTCAAAATTTCAGCCTTTAGCTCTTCACTGTTTGGCACACAAAGTCTTCCTTCAAATTTCAGGGATCCATCATCCATTATATAAAATTCATTCTGAACTCCTGATTGTACTACTTCTTTAATCCTTTGTAGCTCTGGATCTTCCATCTGGGAGGACTTGATTCTGTCAACTAAGGTCGGTTGGAGTACAAGTGCTGCAATAAGTCCATCAGACTGCTGTACTCTCAGACCAACCTCCCACTTCTCCAGATCTCTCAATACGTGAGGCTGGGAGGTAATCATAGCAGCTAACTCAGAAGAGGATTTTCTGCTCAAGGCATCAGCTACTACATTGGCCTTCCCAGGATGATACTGTAGATTCAGGTCATAATCTTTCAATAGTTCCAACCACCTCCTCTACCTTAAATTCAGCTCCTTCTGTGTGAAAATGTATTTTAAACTCTTATGATCTGTATACACATCACACGACACTCCATATAGATAATGCCGCCAAATCTTAGAGCAAAAACCACAGCAGCCAATTCCAGGTCATGAGTAGGATAATTTTGCTCATAAGGTTTCAGTTGTCTGGAGGCATAAGCTATCACTCTTTCATTCTGCATCAAAACACATCCCAATCCTTTTCGAGAGGCATCAGTGTATATGGTAAAACCTTCAGATCCCGTTGGAAGAACAAGAATGGGAGCTGACACCAGGCGCTGCTTTAACTCCTGGAAACTTTCCTCACACTCCACTGTCCAGTCAAACTTCACTCGCTTTTGGGTTAAGCGAGTTAGGGGTAGAGCAATGCGAGAAAAATTCTCATAAATTTTTGGTAATACCCGGCTAATCCCAAGAAGCTTCTGACTTCTGCCACATTGGTAGGTCGGCTCCAGTTAGTGATAGCTTCAATCTTTTTCGGGTCCACAGACACCATCTTTAGAGATTATATGACCCAAGAAAGCTACTTGATCCAACCAAAATTCACACTTCTTCAGCTTGGCATAAGCTTCTTCTCTTGCAGAATCTGTAGCACAATTCTCAGGTGGTCCTCATGCTCCTTATGGCTCTTGGAATATATCAGAATATCATCAATAAAACCACCACAAACTGATCCAGATATGGTTTAAAAATTCTGTTCATTAAGTCCATGAATGCTGCTGGGGCATTAGTTAACCCAAACGGCATCACCAAGAACTCATAGTGGCCATATCTGGTTCTAAATGCTGTCTTTGGTACATCCCCTTCTTTGACTTTAAGCTGATGGTACCCGGATCTAAGATCAATCTTTGAGAATATCCGGGCTCCTTGAAGTTGATCAAACAAGTCGTCAATCCTTGGCAGAGGATACTTATTTCGCACTGTTACTTTATTGATTCCCCGATAATCAATGCAAGTCGGAGACTGCCATCCTTCTTCTTAACAAATAGGACTGGAGCACCCCAAGGAGAAGCACTGGGTCTAATAAATCCTTGGTCAAGGAGCTCTTGCAGTTGATCCTTCAGTTCTTTTAGCTCAGCCGGGGCCATACGATAAGGGGCCTTTGATATAGGCCCTGTTCCAGAAACTAAATCAATAGAGAACTCGACTTCCCGATCAGGGGTAAATTAGTCAAATCCTCAGGGAAGACATCTGGAAATTCTCGAACTATGGGAATATCCTCCAACTTGGTCTCTTCTTGCTGAAGGTCCTGGACTACAACAAGAAATCCTTGACCACTACTCATCAAATACTTTCCAGCCTGCATCGCTGATATGAACACTGAGGCTAGGTGATTATGACCACCCATAAAACTGAATTCAGGCTGGCTTGGAATTTTGAAGTTGACAGTCTTCCTGAAGCAGTCTACTGAAGCATAATTGGAAGCCAACCAATCCATTCCAAGGATAACATCGAAAAACTTTAGTGGAAGAACAATGAGATCAGCATTCAACCTCCTATTCTCCAAGATAATTGGGCAAGATTTGCATACTGTGTCAACTTTCATAACATCTCCATTTGGAAGCGCAATATGCAGCTCTTGCTCTAGAGGAATAGGTGTCAATGATGCATTCTTGTCAAGATAGATATCAGATATGAAAGAATGCGTAGCACCCGGGTCAATTAAAGTTTGGGCGTAAGCAGTTCCTACTTTAATCATTCCTGTCATAAGTGTAGTTTGTTTTAACATTAAGGATTGCACCTACTGTTAATTAACTGTCAATGCATTGCACTAGATAAGACTGTAATACTAGATATAACATTAAAGGGTATACCTGTCACCACAGAATTAGATGCGGCAGCGTCCTGCTGAGTGAGGTTGAAGACCCGTCCCTGGGTCTTCGGTGGCTGCTGCTGCTGTTGCTGGCTCGTTCCTTGACTTGAAGAAGGCTGATGTTCCTTCCGAAAGGGACATGTAGCAATCTTGTGATCAGTTCTTCCACAAACAAAGCAGGCACCAGTCACTTTGCGGCAAGGCTTCCCAGGGTGGGAGTTACCACAATGAATGCAACGAGTTTCCTTATTCTGTGGTTCAGCTGGAGCCTGATGTGCACCCTTCTTCTTGGCCTGAGCAGAGGGTTGACCAGAAGTAGGCCCTTTTCTCTTCTTTCGCAGCTCCCAATCCTTTTGAACAGCATTCATATCTCTCTCAATTACCAAGGCCTTATTCACTACAGCACTGAAGGTGAGGAGCTCAAATGCATTGACCGCTTGTCTCAGTCTGGGTCGCAGTCCCTCAGTGAATCTGGTGACCTTGGCTATTTCATTGGTCACAATATTTGGAGCAAAACGGGCCAGCCTGGTGAATTCGGCTTCATACTGGGCCACAGAAAGATCCTTTTGCTCCAACTTAATAAACTCTGATTCCATTTGTCTCTGTACACTCCTGGGGAAGTATTTGTCAAAGAATATCTCTCTAAACTCTCCCCAGGAAATAATCTGTCCATTCCGACGCTGCTCCTCCACTAACCACCAATCATAGCTTCTCCCTGGAGAAGATAGGTGGCAAATCTGATCCGCTCCATATCCTGACTACCATGGGCCATAAAAGCCTTCTCCATGTCTCGCACCCACCGCTCAGCATCAACAGGGTTGGTGGATCCAGAGAAAGGGGCAGGGGCAAATTTTTGAAGTCTGCAAAGCTACGGCCAATCCCTACCCAGGATTGAGATGGAGTAGGCTGGGTCTGTGGAGTAGTAGGGTCGGGCTGAGTCTGTGGAATAGGAGGGGCAGGCTGTGTCTGCGGAGCAGTGTGTGTAGGCTGAGCAGTCAAAGCCTGTAAAATCTGGTGCTGCAAGTCCCGCATCGACTGCATCATACCCGAGAGAACCTGAAGCATCTCGGTTGGGGTTGCTGCTGACCAGTCTCAACTGAATTAGGAGGGGCAGCAGCTTCGGTGGCTTCTAGTCCTCCTGGTTGGTCAGCATTACCAACCTGGGAACTTCATCATTTTGTCGACTTCTAGTGCGACGTGCCATTCTTATCTCCTGATAAATTAGTTGTAATTAATATCACTGTAAACATTATTTGTTAGGCTTTCAAAGCATAATTTCTGAGATTCCTTTAATTTATAATTTGTCTCTATGTCACTCTAGTGTTTTACCTAAAGTGTCATTATGTATATGTCCCTACTGTCATAACCTGGCTCTGATACCACTAAAGCTGTCACGCCCCAGACCCAAAAATTTGAGCTAGGGTGACAACCCGCCGCATGCCGGGCATGCAAGGCGTCTTGAACTTATCACATAAATCAATATAAAGCAAATTTCATATCCATGATTTGTTACAAACCAGAATTATCAGTCTTGGGCTATCTGCCCTACAAATAAATCTGAACTAAATCAAAATGATAAAACTAAGTCTTCTTAATAGAAAACTCCTTCTATCTCAATTATCCATCTTCATTCCTGAGGCTCTGAAAAACATTATGAGAATTTTATGAGCTCACACTCAATAAGTAAGCCTAATATAATTTCAAAATTTCATTTATCAGGCTATCAATAGGTTCATGTCATCAGATCAATTAGCTTAATTCAATAACAATTATATTGTTTATACTGTCATTATTTTTCTTTATGTGTCCCACGGCCCTACAATACACATGTGTAGCCCTCTTAAACATCCCCTAAGAGGAAGGGTCCTGGTACCAGAGTCTGTCATCTGTCATCTGTCATGTGATAATCTGTCATGTGTGAATCTGTCATGTGATAATGTGTAACCCTCTTAAACATCCCCTAAGAGGAAGGGTCCTAGTACCAGTGTCTGTCATCTGTCATCTGTCATCTGTCATATGAGAACCACGGTGACACATAAAGTTTTACTGTCATTATCATGATTACATATTATCATAGCAATATCATGATTTTGCCAAATTAGCATAATTATATTTAACTGTAATTTCATAATTCATAAATTAATAATTAATAAAATTATAATACTTGACTTACTTACCACAGTACACGAATTTCCTTGATAACCCAGCTAATTGGACTCCTGGGAACCTACATAATCATTTTATTATTAAATTCCTAAAATCAGAATTATAAAATAATTCTTAAATTCTACCCAAACCACTTCACGGGCCCAACTTTGGGCTTGAATATCTCTCAATGTATACACCCAAATAGGGAAATAAAATTATTCCCAGAAACTAGAATAAATCCTGATTCGGGCCATATATTTATTTTGTCATTCTCGGCCCGATACAAGGCCCAAAACGCTGCTCAAACTGGGCTCAGAGACGGCCCAACAGGGCCCAACACTCACGGCCCAATCAGCCCATTAATTTTTTTTAACCCAGCTCCTCTGTTTCAAACGAAACAGAGGAGCCGGATGCCGTGCCGGCGGCCAGGGCTGCCACCGGCCAAATTGGAGGCGGTCCGGCCGCCGTTGGCCGACCGTGGCCGGTCGCCGCCGCGGCCAACCTCTCCCACCCTCTCTCTCTCTACAATTTTATTAATTTAAAGCTTTCTTTCTTATTTTTCTTCCGCGTGTCTTCCACGGTGCCGGCGCCAATTCCGGCCAAATTGGCATCGGTCCGGCCGCCATTGGCCGGACCAAAGCCGGCCATTGCCGCAGCCGACCTTCCCTTCCTCTCTCTCTCTCTGATTTCTCTCTTATCCATCTCTCTCTCTCACTGTTGCCGTGGCTTATGGGTTACGCCGGCGGCACGGCCGGCCACCATGGCCGGCCGGACCTCCACCGGACGCACGCCCGGCGCCGGTGGAGGTCTCCGACCAAGGCCCAGGCCCGGCGAGGCGGCGAGCACGCCGCCGGGCCCGAACCAAGGATCGGACCGGCGGTCGTTTCTTCACAGATCACTCTTTCTCCCTCCTCCGCCCACTCCTCTCTCTCATTAATCTCGGCACCCCACCGGACGCCGCCCCCGGTGCCGGTGGGGTCGTCGGCCGGGGTTCAGGCCCGGCGAGGCGGCGGGCACGCCGCCGGGCCTGAACCAATATCACGGCGATGAGAAGGGGAGAGCTGGGTTCTGTAACCCGGCTCCTCCCTCCTCTTCGTTCTTTTTTTTTTTTTTTCACTTATTCTCTCTCTCAATTCTCTCTCTCTCATGCATGGTTAGAGGACTTACCAGAGACAAGCACGCTGGGGAAGAAGTCCGCACGAGGAGATGATGAGAAGGAGGCGCCCACGTATGGTGGGAAGGAGGGTTCTACACCATCTTTTATAGGCATTGCAGAGTCCCCAAATCAAGGAACTCTGTAATTAGATATACATGAAATTTAAATATCTAAAGTCTATCATATCATCTGATCACGTGATAACTCTCACGAGCAATTAAGATATATCTGGAATTCAATTATCTGGAGTCTATCATCTGACCTCGTGATAATTCTCACGGGCAATTAAAATATACCTGGAATTTAATTATCTGGAGTCTATTATCTGACCTCGTGATAATTCTCACGAGCAATTGAGAAATCTAGGGGATTACAGTCCAAGAAGGCTTGTTTCAATCAACGATGTCCAAGAAAAAATCAGTTCTTTTTGGTTAAATTCAAGGGAGATGATTTCTTTGAAAGAAAAGAAAAAAAAAAACTTTAAGGTGGACAGTTTCCTTTGATCATAAAAAAAAACCTACCGTTGAAGGGTAACATAAACCATTAGAAGAATCAAATACACACAATCTGTGCACTTTGTTACAGAAAGAATCGAGAAGTTCGCTTTCATGCAGTGCTAAAACATCACAAACGGAAGGACAAGGACTTGTGGGTTAAGAAGTAACGATTAACCAAAATTGGTGCTCCATTTTACATGCTCAATTACAATTATTTTCATGCTGAAGGATTATAAAGAATTTCTAGATTTATTCCTTTATACGCTTGAACGCTCCATCTTTCTCTCTCATTTGATTACATAGAGCTTTCCAAGATCAATGTTGCTCCACACTAGAACTCCTCATCTTAATGTCTCTTTCATCTAATTTAAGCACTCAGGTATCTGGTTTTGTCAGGACTCTGCTCCATTGTCCCTATTTGAAACTAGACCTCATCTGGCTGAGACTCCACCTCCCTTGCTTGGTTGCAGCAAATTGAGGAACCAAGCAGGTTTTCCATTTCCTTTGGATGATTGTAGTTACAAGGTCTACTTTGGAATTCCTTTGAGAATCTGACAAGCTTGCATCACCTGACCAGCTTTTTCATTGCTCGATGTCGAAAGTTCAGAGGAGGCAGCCTTTGATTTTGGCTGTGCTTTGGCATGTTGCTTAGCTCCACCACTTGAATGGTTCTCTGCTTCTTTGCTGCATTCAATGGAAACATATAATCCAAGAAACAAAATAGGAACCACAAAAGAGAGAACAAACCAACCATTCTCTGCTTGCCGGTATCCTTCTTGAAGTTTTCTCTTCGGAGTCTCTAGCTTCTCTTGTGCGAGGAACCAGTCATCAGCCTGCTCTGGTGCCTGGATGGGTGTACCAAGAGATCTATTTTAAAATCTTTTAAACTCTACTAATCCTCAGATGCTGCATCACTGCATTACTTACTGCTCGCATAATGGAAGGAGGTCTTTTTGGAAGGTCTTGGTTGTGCTGAAATTGTGTTTCAGCGCTAGCTTTGTGCTCAAATGCTGTCCCAGAAACAACTGATGGCCAAGAATCATCTTCCACGAGCTTGTGGTACTTTCTCAGCTGGTGATGAGGATTTAGAAGTTCATTTTGAGCTTCCAGAGGCCTTTGATGCACAGGGATGGACTCATGCAGTCTTCTTTTCCCCTCACCATTAGGCTTGGAGGGCCTACTAGGAGTTTCCAAGGGCCTTGTCTGCCTGGAAGCCATCTCATGCTGCCACTTCTCCCCCTCATCATGAGGCTTTGGAAGCCGATCAGCTTCCAGCGGGCTAACTTGGCTTGAGGCCTTGATCTCCTTCTCTCCATGATATTGAGGCTCTGGAAGCCTATTGCAAGCTTCCAATGGCCTCATTTGCATAGAGGAGGCCTCTTGCTTCCTGTTTTCTCCTCCATCTTTGGGGGGCCTCGTTATGTGGTTCTCCTGAGATTGCCCACAAGTTTCAATATCTGTAACAGAATCCAACAGAGATTATATCAACAAATGACTGTTTGATGAGGAATAAAGCACAAATCTATTGATGATTAGAAGAAAGAAACCGAGCATCACACTCACTTCCATTGTCATCAATGCCATCAAAGATCCTTGTGAGTTCGATCGAGGTAGTTCGTGCTGCTATGAGGGCTGCTTCATCCCATGGAGGAAAAGCAAGCCCTCCTTCCTCCACAGGAAATAGACTGGCTGCAGAATCTTGAGTTGGATCTGCAAAGAGATTCATGAATATGATATCATTGCGACTCCTTGCCCAGTTTAAGTGAAGTAGAAGTAGAGGAAAGCATGGTATCGTCCATCAACATTAGAAATTAACATTCACCTTCGCCCTTGGTCGCATCATTGGCTGACTCCTTGACGGCATTCCTCCAAGCGCTACAACCCGAGAAGCAAATCATTCATGAAAAAAAAATCAGCCCCTCAAATAGTTGAAACTTATTGATCAACCATTTTAATAAGGAACGGAATAAGAAACATCAAACATGTCTGTATTGCTATAGGAAGGGGTATAACTGATTGTATTTGAACTTAAAAAAGGATATAGAAACTATTAGAACCAATCAATCTAAGCATAGGACGAGGGAATGCATTCAAGCAAGCTATGGTTTGTTGAGGACATATCACTATGGCAGCTAGCTTTTGCAACGAGAAAGGGAAGCAAACAGTCTATGAAAGCATACTGAAACAATAGAAACTGTTGCCGCCGGGATCCGTCCTCCGACTTGGGCGCGGTCGATCTCCAGGAAGAGGGGGGCGAACCTGCACAAGAAGTCCACACGCGGGAGGCGCTGGGGGTGGCCCTCCGCGGAAGACCCTCCGACGCTCAAGTCAGTGGAGAAGAAATCGGCGATCAACCAGATAATGGGGAGGTGGATCTCTCCGGGAAGCCTCTCCAGGGGCAGCCAATCGGAAGCTCTAGAGGGCAGGAGCACCGACGAGCTACCGGAGAGAGCAGTGGGAGTGCGCCTAGAAAAGATGCGTACCTGAGGGAATCTACGAGTCTGATATTTATAGACTGTCACCTGGATCTTGAGCATCTTCTGGAAGGTTCAGAGGTTGTTACGATATGGAGGCGGACAGAATCAGGCCGTTATGGGGCCGTTAGAATCCATATCCCGTTTGTTAAGGGATCGACGGCTGGGAGAGCTCCTTGATGTCTCGAGATCTGGTTGAGTAGACCTGGGGCGGTTATGATAGGTTTTAGGCCACGTCTCGACATAATTCCTTGTCTAGGGTGCTGTTTGGGTAAGTCTGGGCTCTCCCGCGTCAGGTTCCGCGGAGGTAGGTGTTAGGGTGTGGATCGCTTGGTGAAGCCGGGCCGTGGAGACTCGGGGGGAAGCGAGCCACGGAACGCTCAGGGGAAGACCGAGCTAAGGGAACCCTGAAAAGCTGAGCTATGGGAGCCCGGAAGGGCCGAGCTACGGAGGCTCGAAAGGGCCGAGCTACGGAAGCTCGAAAGGGCCGAGCTACGGAAGCCCGGGAAGGCCGAGCTACGGAAGCCCGGAAAGGGCTGAGCTATGGGAGCCCGGAAGGGCCGAGCTACGGAGGCTCGAAAGGGCCGAGCTACGGAAGCTCAAAAGGGCCGAGCTACGGAAGCCCGGGAAGGCCGAGCTAGGGAAGCCCGGAAAGGGCCGAGCTATGGGAGCCCGGAAGGGCCGAGCTGCGGAGGCTCGAAAGGGCCGAGCTACGGAAGCTCGAAAGGGCCGAGCTAGGGAAGCCCGGGAAGGCCGAGCTAGGGAAGCCCGGAAAGGGCCGAGCTATGGGAGCCCGGAAGGGCCGAGCTACAGAGGCTCGAAAGGGCCGAGCTCCGGAAGCTCGAAAGGGCCGAGCTACGGAAGCCCGGGAAGGCCGAGCTAGGGAAGCCCGGAAAGGGCCGAGCTATGGGAACCCGGAAGGGCCGAGCTGCGGAGGCTCGAAAGGGCCGAGCTACGGAAGCTCGAAAGGGTCGAGCTACGGAAGCCCGGGAAGGCCGAGCTAGGGAAGCCCGGAAAGGACCGAGCTATGAGAGCCCGAAAGGGCCGAGCTACGGAGGCTCGAAAGGGCCGAGCTACGGAAGCTCGAAAGGGGCCGAGCTGCGGAAGCCCGGAAGGGCCGAGCTATGGGAGCCCGGAAGGGCCGAGCTACGGAGGCTCGAAAGGGCCGAGCTACGGAAGCCCGAGAAGGCCGAGCTAGGGAAGCCCGGAGAGGCCGAGCTACGGAAGCTCGAAAGGGCCGAGCTACGGAAGCCCGGGAAGGCCGAGCTAGGGAATAGGTCGGTCTTAGCCGCCTCGCATGAATATTGACGCAATAACGATTTTACCCCCCAACACATGCCCTCCACTCCCTAGTTCGAAGCGTAGGTTCGGGCATAGGGAGTACAAGTTCAAGTGGCGTGTTCCGGATGGGATGTCTTGGCTTAGACAACTCATGCAATGATGCCCTAATTAATGCGACAGGGTCATCGTGCCTTCGGGGGTAAGGCTCTTCCAAGAGCGACGGTTGGGATTACGCCACGCCGCGAATCCCGATCGATCGGGCGTTTATCGAGGCGATTCCGGACGCCTCGGATGAGACGGCCCGCCTCCTCAGGGCGGCTTCCTTGGCGGGGAAGCAAAGCGACAGCCACATTATATATATATGCATGCATGCTTGTGGCGTTCTCTCGTCTTGCTTTCAGAAGAGCTTTGGCCTTTCATCCTCTTCGACGCTCATCGTTTTCGCTTGGTATTTCTTTTAACTGAGATGGCGATGAGCCTCGACGACGTGGTCTCAGAAATCGTTGCCGAGGATTTGGGGAGGATTCACCAGTGGTTTGGCATGCCCTTGGATGTCGTTCTGCGGGCGCCGGAACCCGGAGATAGAGTTACTCGGGATTTAGAGTCTGGGGTTTTTGTCTATGAAGATAGTTTGAAGGCGGGTCTCCATTTTCCTCTCCACCCCTTGGTGAAGGAAATCATGACCCACTATAATATCTGCCCGTCAATGGTGGCTCCAAACAGCTGGCGGAGCATCATCGGATTCATCTCGATGTGCCACCAGATTCAAATCGTCGCCACTCTCCCCCTTTTCCGCACCTGCTACCACTTGATTCCTGGGAGGAAATCAGAGTGGCCCTATATCGGACCCCGGAGATCTTTCAACGTCATTGCGGATAAGCCATCTTCTATCAAGGGGTGGAAGAGTCGGTTCATTATCGCGGAGGGGAACATCGGTTCCGGCTTTCCTCGGAGATGGGGGGATTTTGTGAGGGATGCGGAGACGCATCCGGTTTTGTCGGTGCAGGAGGAGAGGGACTTGGACGTCCTTCGTAATGGATAGGTGTTTTCGGCCAATGACTTGCTATCGGAGGGGGCCCTCTTCGCAGCCAGGCTCAGCCCTCTGGACCCGCAAGGTGAGTCCCTTTCTTGCTGTGTGTTTTTCTCGATTAATGTGTTTGGACCTGAGTATGTGTGTTCCGTTCTGACAGCCAAAAGATTGGCGTGGTCGAACCTCTCCAAGAGGAAGAGAGGAAAACGCCCAGGGAAAGGTAGCGGCGCGGATAGCGGCCGGCCCGAAAAAAGGGCTCATACTTCCGCAAGAAGCCCGCCGGACGCCGGAGCAGTCACTACAGGAGCGCCGGGGGTGAAGGAGGATCTGGGGAGAACGGTTATGGCCCCCGACCCTCTCGTGTTGGAGATATCAGACAGCTTGGACGAGGCTCTGTTGGCTCGTCCGACCGCGTCCCCCCTGAAAGAGGAACCAGCGACGGATCTGGCGGAGGCGGTCATTTCTGAGGGGCCTACTGTCCCCGTGGGATCACCACCGGCTCCATTAGAAAAGGGAGAGGGGACAGCTACGGCCGAGGAGGTTCAGGGGGAGCCCCCTCTTGGTCTTTTCGCAGGGGAGTCTGGTAGCAGCGAGGTCGGACCGCCTTTGATGGGTCATGAAGCGGGTCAGACCGAGGCTTCGGGGGAGCCTGCGGAGGAGATGCAGGCGATGGTAACCGGGAAGGATGCATCGGAGGAGGGAGCGCAGCAAGGTGGGAGTCTCGTAATCGGGGCCCCCTCGAAAAAGATTTTGGGGAGGCTGGCACTTGGGCTGGCCGAATTATCTGAAGAAGCCCAAGCCAGGGCCTTGGTAGAGGAGGCTGGGAGGTTGAAGGCCTCTCAGACAGAGGTCGCCCAGGTCGGTCCCTCAGGCGGGGTTGGTCAACCCAGCAGCTCGGATGCTGGTGTTGAGGAGGCGTTTTCCACCATGATGAGGTCGGCCCTGTATCCGGGCGCAGATCCTTCGGCGGACAAGTTTGTCGATCTGGGGTTGGTTGATGCTGCGTTTGGGCAGCAAGGCATGGCTGAAAGCGTTCATCTCCTTCCCGATATCGATAATGCGACCCTGATGAGGATGACTCGGGCCTATGCCTCACGGGTAAGCTGTCATTCTCGGGTAGTGAATACATCCTGGTTGCCTTGACTCTCATGCATTCACTTTTTATTTTGCAGAGTGTTTTGCTTTCTCGGGCGATATGCTGGCGTCTGAGTTTGGCGACAGAGGCCAGTGTTCAAGCCAGGAGGGATAATGCCGAGCTCCAGTCGCGACTGACGGTGTCCGAGATGTTCGAAGAACTCATGACGATCAGCGATAGGAATTTGCAGGGGATAAGGGCGGCATATCAGGCTGCCCTGGCCGAGGTGTCCAAGCAAAAGCGCAGAGTGGAGGAGTTGCAGGAACTCCTGGCGAAGAACGATGACGCATGCTTGGAGCTGGCCAGAATTGAGTCAAAACATTTCGCGGAGGTGGCGGCGATGCGGCGGGAACACAGTGAAAGTTTGGGTCGGCTGGGAAGGGAAGCCGGCGACGAAAGGAGGCGCTTGACGAGAATGCTTGGCGAAGTGGAGGAAAAGTTGAAGCGGCGTGATGGCGAAATTACTCACTTGAGGGAGGGTGCTAGGTGGCACCAAGGGACGATAGCTCAGGTGAGTAATGAGTCATCGCAAGCCCATGGGGAGGTCGAAGCCAGACAGTTGAAAATCAATACTCTACAGGAGAGGGTCGAGCTGATCGGGGCTGATAGGACGAGAGCCAGGAGTGAGGCCGAAGAGCTAGCTAAAAGGTTGGCCAGGCGAGAGGGGGAGGTATGCTCTCGTTTTTTCCCTTTTAGTTTCTTCTACTGGTCTCTTGTGATGCCGATTGACTTTGGCTTTTTCAGATGGCTAAGTTGGAGCCGGAGGTTCGGGCTCTCCAAAGTGAGCTCGTGTCCAACCGCAATAGGAGCTCAGAACTCGAGACGCGGGCTAGCGAGTTCGAGGAGCAAAATGTCATCTTGAAGGCCCAAGTGACTGAGGCTGAGAAGCAAACTGCTGAGGCCAAGATGCAGCTCGCCATACTTAAGGGGAGGCAAGACGCTATCGGCGTTGACGCCTTTCAACACGGGATGGAAGAGTGTAAACAGAAGATATTCAGCGAGCACCCGGAATGGGATCTTTCTTTCCTGAATGTCGAAACTCCTGACGATGATGAATCTGAAGAAGAAGATGAAGATGAATACGTCGACGTCTCCGATGCCGATCTTGGCGCCGCCCCTGGTCCCAGCGGAGCTGCAGCTTCTGAGGGACGGTCGCAAACTGCCGCAGAGGGGGCAAAAATATTGGAGAAGGGCGAATCTAGTTACGCTTCTGTGGACGTAACCGAAGACTCCTCTAGAGCTGACGCGGTTCCCGGCCCTTAGGAGCTATTCTTGTATTTCGTTTTTCAGAAGTCTGTCTGATGTTTCTTAATAAGAGAATTTCCTGTTTCCACTTGAGTGCTTTTCTTGTGTGGCCTCGTTGTCATCTGGTCTCGCCTTAATCGCGAGCGACTTAAGGCTCGCTGGTGCTCTTAGGTCATCCTTATTCCGAGGTTATGAAAACGTACTGGCTTGGGCCGACGGGCGAAGTAGGTCGGCTAGGACCGACGAGAAAGATAGATCGGCTGGGGCCGACAAGCAAAATAGGTCAGCTGGGGCCGACAAGAAAAGTAGGTCGGCTGGGGCCGACAGGCAAAGTAGGTCAGCTGGGGCCGACAGGCAAAGTAGGCCTTCGCGCTTTCTACTATTCTGCCAATGCCCTGCTGTCCCGCAGGTGATTCGATTTTTATTTCACCAGAATTGATGATACGGCGTCGTGGGGAACATAAAGCTGTAGCAGAGCTTTCCGGAAGGTGCTCTTTTCCCATGCAGGTCATTTTGTCGTGCCGTGCACGCAACCGTCTACCATTGGAGAATGTTATTTTCTCAGGACGATACTTTGAACCTGCCAGTTTCCGTAATGCCAGTGGGCGATCCTCCGCATTTAATGGTCGCGATTCGGTATCAAAGGGGAAATCATCGCAGGCGTCTCGATTCAGGTGGTGGGCTCGGCACGCAACGGGTCGTTGCACCTATATTGAGGGGCCACGTGGAGGCGTGGGCCAGATGTTTGGGTCTCTGGACTTACAGCTTGGGTAACTTTTCCCGGCTCATTTTTGCTTATAAAAAGGGGAAAGAGGGTCATGTTTGGTTATCCCAAAGTATATTTTCCATCAGGGCTTCCACTATGCTTATTTCTCTGTTGTCGCGAGTAGGAGGACCGAGCCTTCCTCTCATAGGCTCCCTGCCACCGAACAGCTGGGGCGACGGGGGAGCTGCTGAAGAATGGCTCTCCCTTAGGGGATGAGTCCCAGAGATCATATGGAGAGCGCACAAGGAGGGCGCAGAGATCATACGGAGAGCGCACATATGCGCTTCCAGTGTGACCTTCGCAGCCCGCTATGGGGGGCTTACGGTAGGAAGTGTATCGACACCCCCGTAGCATGCACAGACTCTCCCTCTTTCGCTGGCCTGGATTCCCATCCCTTCTCTGAGGGGAATCCTTGCCACAGGACGGAGAATATGGGAGCGACCGGGGTCTGATAGTCCCCGAGCTTCTCGGTTAGACGGCGGCCTGCGATCCAGCACCCCCTCCTAGGGGAGCGGGCTGGGTCGTCCGAATCCTCAGAATCAGCATCCACGGGCCATGCCTCCTTTTGGATCTCTTCATTCGGCGGGGGCGATGGAGGGTCAGCTTTATCAACTGTCCAGGCGGGCTGACCGTTTCGTGGTTTGTCTGATTTGTCGGTCCGGACGCCGGAGCATCACAGTTGCCTAGGTCTGCTTTGGAGCAGCTGCCCGAGTTTTGTATTTGTCTTTATTTTATGCATTTTAATGCTCTTGTAACGCCTGTGAGGCATTTGTAACCGATCTTAATTGGCAATAAAGAGAGTTTCGTTTTGTTTCTCAATCTCTATCTTTTTCGTGCCGAGCTCGCTGTTATTGTTTTTGTGGGGTGCAAAGGCGTTCCGCTCGTCCTTAGACGAGGATCCCACGCTGTCCGAACTAATCGAGGTTCGCGCGCGACGGTTCAGGGATCATTCGGCGAAATATGCCCCTTACTTTGGTCCGAAGCTCGGTATTTTTGTGCTTCGCTCTTACCGGAGCTCGAATTATCATGGGTCGGCTTTGGCCAAAGTTCAGGGAATCTGTACTTTTTCCCATCATGGTTCAGGGAGCCTGTTGCTCGACCGAAATGAGGTTCGGAGAGTTTTTACTTGGCCCTGCCAAGGTTTGGAGAACTTGTCGCTCGGCCTAGCCGAGGTTCGGAGAATATTTTACTTGGCCCTGCCAAGGTTCGGAGAATTTGTCGCTCGGCCCAGCCGAGGTTCGAAGAATATTTTACTTGGCCCTGCCAAGGTTCGGAGAATTTGTCACTCGGCCCAGCCGAGGTTCGGAGATTTGGTCCCGAAGGAACAACTTAGTGGTCACTGTGAGCCACGGCGCCAGGCCCACGTGGCGCTTGGTAAGGGGCGCCAGGGCGAAACGGACGGTATATTATCATGCTTTTTTATTGGTGACGCTACTCTTTCCGAGGGGACGGGTCATTGGTCGAATGTTGGACTCCCTCCCTCTGCGCTTCCCGAGGAAGAGGCCAGCTTTAAGAGGCTTGGGGAAGCGCCGAAAGCATTTATTGCGAGGGTCGACAGATTGGAAAATGTTCTGCTTGGGGAATTCCCGAACAACCTGCTCGCGCTTACCGATCTCGTTCGGGATGGGGCGCGACACTTCGAATTTTGCAGGCATTGAAATGGCGACACGTGGCAAGCTCTTATGGGTCGGTGGTTACGGCGCGACCGATTGAGATACCTGCCTAGCAAGTATAAATATGACCGAGGGGTATCGGTCCCAGCCATCCCTTGGTTTAAGTTCAAAAACAATGGCCTATCCAGGGCGATCATCAGGCAAGCTGCGTACCTCGCTCAACAGCCTACTTAGCTCGGAGAGGAGGCGTACCTCCGTCACTGTTGATGGACTGGGCCTGGCGTCGGCCCTTGCGAGTAATCAGCAGCTTGCGAGGGTCGCAGAGGAGTACATGGACGTGACGATCAAGGAGGTGGAGGCCCTACGCCGGGTGGTAGACCGGCAAAGGGAGGAGATCGCGTCCCTTCCTCAGCAAGTGGCCGACCTGACGGAGCGCCCAGAGGAACTGCTAGCCTCCGGGAGCGACTTCGAACCATGATTCGGGGGCCTCTGTTTGTTTTTTTTTGTTTTCTGTCTATGTTTTTCTGTCTCTTTGTAACCCTTTTTAAATGAAAATGGATCTACTTTGGAAGTCCTCTTCTTCTTCGAGAATTATAGCCTTGATCCGCGTGATAAATTAGGGTGTTTGCGTGGCCCCATCATTTTGTGCGTTGATGTAGACGCTATGAACGACGGGTTATAGGGGCGCTACCCAAAGATTTTCAGCAGCAGAGGGGAATCTCCTAGCTCTGCTTGGGGCCTCTGGCCGATTACGCGGGGCTTAATGGCCTCTTAAAGGGGTTTGCCAATGGTGGCTTCTTTTTGTGCGTTGACGGTTTTTGCTTAGCGCGCTCATTTTCAAACCGGACGAAGTCCTTCGGGGACTATTTGGAAGTTGCCTGGCTTTAATCGGGGTCTGTGTACTTCGGTTTTTCGCTGGGATTTTAACCCGAATGATTTTTACCTGGCCCTGCCATGGCTCGGAGGATTCGTTGCTCGGTCCGGCTGAGGTTCGGAGAATATTTTACTTGGCCCTGCCAAGGTTTAGAGAATTTGTTGCTCGGCCCGCCGAGGTTCGGAGAATATTTTACTTGGCCCTGCCAAGGTTCGGAGAATTTGTTGCTCGGCCCGGCCGAGGTTCGGAGAATATTTTACTTGGCCCTGCCAAGGTTCGGAGATTTTGTTGCTCGGCCCGGCCGAGGTTCGGAGAATATTTTACTTGGCCCTGCCAAGGTTCGGAGATTTTGTTGCTCGGCCCAGCCGAGGTTCGGAGAATATTTTACTTGGCCCTGCCAAGGTTCGGAGATTTCCTGTTCAAACAGATAACTCGGTTGTACCGAGGATTGGTAAGCAGTATCTGTTTCTTTTGCAATTTATGTAATGCAGTGCATAATGATTCACGCAACAGGTTGAAGAAATAGATAAGTAGGAATGTGTAGTGAGGCATATGAAGATGAATTCAGAGAGGACATACCCTATTGATAATATTTACGAAGGTTGTCCGAGTTCCACGTCCGGGGAATGGACTTCCCATCCAGATCCTGCAGCTTGTAGGTTCCCGGTCCAATAATCTCCGTTATTGGTATGGGCCCTCCCAGTTTGGCGCCAGCTTTCCTTGCTCCAGCGGTTTGGAAACAGAAGCCTTTCGGAGGACAAGGTCGCCAGGTAGGAAAGCTTTTCCCTGACCCTGGAGGCATGGTACCGGGCCACCCTCTGTTGATAAGCAGCCGTTCTGATCCGGGCCTTCTCTCTGACCTCCTCTACCAAGTCGAGGTTGGTGCGGAGCTGTTCGTTGCTAGCTTCCTCTGAGTAACTCTCCACCCGCAATGATGGGAGGCCTACTTCCACAGGGATAACGGCCTCTGTGCCAAAAGCCATTCGGAATGGAGTTTCGCCCGTCGGGATTCTCGGGGTGGTGCGATAGGCCCATAAGACATGGTGTAGCTCATCCGCCCACCTGCCTTGGGCTCTGGAGAGGCGAGCTTTGATTCCCTGGAGGAGGGTCCTGTTGGTCACTTCGGCCGCTCCGTTGGCTTGTGGTGCCCGACCGAAGTAAGGTGGTGACGGATTCCGTGTTCCTCACAGAACTGGCGGAATTTGGAGTTGTCAAACTGCTTGCCGTTATCGGTGATTATAGTGTGGGGAGGCCGAATCGGCAGATGATGGACCTCCAACAAAGTCTCTGGCCCGTGCCTCGGTAATTTGTGCAACTGCTTCCGCTCGACCCATTTGGTGAAGTAGTCAATGGCGACAAATAGGAATTTCCGCTGTCCCGTCGCAAGCGGGAATGGGCCGAGGATGTCCATCCCCCATTTGGCAAAGGGCCAAGCGGAGGATATAGAAACTAGCTCGGCGGAAGGGAGCCTTTGGATGCTTGAATGTCTCTGGCAGGGTCACAGGCTCGGACTAGGTCGTCCGCGTCTTTTGCATGGTCGGCCAGTAATAGCCTTGCCGCAGCACCTTGTGGCATAGGGACCGGCTTCCCAGATGGTTGCCGCAAATCCCTTCATGTACCTCGCGTAGAGCATAGTCTGCTTCGGATGGGCGAAGGCATCTAAGCAGCGGCATGGAAAAGACCGCTTGTAAAGTTGGTTGTCAATCAATACGTAGGGTGGCCTGCAGCTTCAGCTTTCTAGCCTCTCTTCGGTCGGACGGAAGCGACCCTTCTTTGAGATATTTGAGGATAGGGTCGAACCAGGATGGTTCGGCCTCGACTTGCATTACTCGATCGGCTTCCGTGATGCTCGGCTTTTCCAGAGTCTCCAGTGGAACTTTTGCTCGGCATCCATCATCTCCGCGGTTGCCAATCGGGAGAGTAGGTCGGCGCGGGCATTCTCAGATCTGGGAATTTGAATGATTTCAAATTCGCAAAGTGGGGAAGCAGGCTACGCACCTCTTGGAGATATCGAATCATGTTCGGCTCCCGGGCTTCAAACTCTCCCCGTACATGGCCGGCTACCAGCTGAGAGTCGGTGAAGGCGTTAAGCTTTTCCACCTTCAGATTGCGGGCGATCGGAGACCGGCTAACAGGGCTTCGTACTCGGCTTCGTTGTTGGAAGCCGGGAAGGAGAATCGGACGCCATATTCGAAGGTCATCCCCTCTGGACTGGTAAGAACTAGACCCGCACCGGAGTGATGGGCATTGGATGACCCGTCGACGTGGAGGAGCCACCGGGCTCCAGACTTTGGCTCTTCAAGATTCTGGGGTAGAACCGTCCTTCCGGGATGGTACACTCGAGGAGGAAGTCGGCCAGCACTTGGGCTTTGATGGCCGGACGAGGCTGAAAATGTATGTCATGCTCGCTTAGCTCGACGGCCCATTTGGTCATTCTCCCCGATGTTTCTGGACGGTGGACCACCGCCTTGATGGGTTGGTCGTCAGGACCGTCACGAAATGTGCTTGGAAATACGGCCGTAGCTTTCGAACTGAGGTGATCAAGGCCAACACCATCTTTTCAATCCTGCTGTACCTTGTCTCCGCATCGCGGAGCAGCCTGCTCACATAGTAGATCGGTTTCTGGATTTTGCCTTCTTCTTTGACTAGCACCGAACAAACCACGCTCTCCGAAAGCCAGGTACAAGAAGGGTCTCTCCCGGGGCTGGACTACTGAGAGTGGGGGCGAGCCGAGGTACTTCTTGAGATCTTGAAATGACTTCTGGCATTCGGGAGTCCACTGAAAGTTTTTGGCCGATCGGAGAGTTTTGAAGAAGGGGAGGCATCTCTCGGCCGACCGCGCCACAAAGCGGTTAAGGGCCGCTATCCTCCCGGTTAGGCGCTGGACCTCTTTAACAGACCTGGGGGCGCCATTTGTTGGAGAGCTTGAATCTTCTGGGGGTTAGCCTCGATACCTCGCTGGGAGACCATGAAGCCGAGGAACTTCCCGGAATTGACGCCGAAGGCGCACTTGGTCGGGTTGAGTTTCATCCCATATTTGCGCAACGTTGCAAAGCTCTCCGAGAGGTCCTCGACATGCCGTGGCGCTTCCTTGCTTTTGACCAGCATGTCGTCCACGTACACCTCCATGTTCCGGCCGATTTGCTCCTTGAACACCTTGTTAACCAGCCTCTGGTAGGTTGCCCTGCATTCTTAAGACCAAAAGGCATAACACGGTAACAGTAGGTACCTCGGTCGGTTATGAAGGCGGTCTTTTCTTCATCCTCGGGGGCCATTCGGATCTGATTGTAGCCTGAATAGGCGTCCATGAATGACAGCATTTGGTGGCCTGAGGTGGCGTCCACGAGCTGGTCGATCCGAGGGAGGGGGAAGCTGTCCTTCGGGCAGCTTTGTTGAGGTCGGTGAAGTCGATGCAGATCCTCCATTTGCCGTTCGACTTTTTCACCATGACGACATTTGACAGCCAGCTTGGATAATTTACCTCTCGGACAAAATTGGCCTTGATGAGTTTGTCGACCTCTTCTTCAATGGCTTTTTGCCTTCTGGGGCGAAGCTTCTCTTCTTCTGCTTAACAGGCCTGTGCATCTCGTCCACATTGAGATGATGGACGAGGACCTCGGGGTTGATTCCCGGCATGTCGGAGGCGGTCCAGGCGAAGATGTCAGCATTGCTTTGGAGGAATCTGATCAATCTGTGCCGAGGCTCTCCTTTGAGCAGCGACCCGATTTTATGGTTCGGTCGGGCTGAGCTTCGTCCAATGGTACCTCCTCCAATTCCTCTGCCGGTTCTCCCCGCTGTTCGGCGAAGTCCTCGCGAGCGTCTAGCCCGTCAACCTCCGGCATTCTAGACTGAAGGCTCGTAACAAAGCATTGCCGAGCCATGGCTTGACTTCCCCGAACCACTCCAACTCCTCGCTCGGTGGGGAACTTCATAGACAGATGCGGGATAGAGACAACTGCCTTGAGGGACATTAACCGGCCTGCCGAATATGGCGTTGTATGGGGATCTGAGGTCGGTCACTAGGAAGTCGGTCTGTACAATGTCACAAGGGGCCAGGTTCCCGCGCGGACCGTCAGGGTGACGACCCCTTCCGGGACAATGACGTCGCCTGTGAATCCCATCAAGGTGGAATCCACGGCTCGAAGGTTTTCCATGAGCAATTTCATCCTGGCAAACACACCGAGGTACAAAACATTTACCGAGCTTCCACTATCAACGAGGATTCGGCTTACATCATAATTGTTCAAATTAAGGGATACAACTAGTGCGTCATCATGGGGGAGCTGTATCCCAGAAGATCATCGTCGGAGAAGGAGAGTTCGCCTGTCCTTGCCTTTTTTGGTGCCGATCCTTCACTGCCGCCCCTGGGGCTCGATCCGCCGGCCTCTTCAATCATGTTGATGCGGCCAATCACGGGCGGATTGGGTGGAGGAGGAGGTTGTTGGAGCTCGGGCTGGCGGTCACCTCCTTGTGGTGGCTCGGGCGCTCTCCTAAACTGATCCAGTCGTCCCCGCCGGATCAGCCTCTCAATCTCATTCTTCAGCTGCCAGCATTCTTCAGTGTCATGACCGTGCTCCCTATGGTAGCGGCAGTACTTGGCGGGATCTCTTCGGGTCGGGTTCCCTCGGAGAGGCACTGGCCGGGGGAGCTGGCGCTCTATCTCCATGAGGATTTGCGCCCGGGGCACGGTCAGCGGAGTGTAGCGATCGAATCGCCTGGGAGGACTCCGGGAGCGATTCCTTGGCGGCAGCGGAGGGACTCTTTGGCGGCGAGGCGGACTTGGTCGACGGGCGGGACGGTGCCTGTCGGGACTTTGGCTCCTTCTTCTTTGCTTGCTCAGCGCGGGCAACTCTCCGCGATTCCTCGACCCTAGCGTACTTGTCCGCAAGGGCCATCATATCAGAGAGACATGGGGGGTAGCTGACCTCCATAGCCAGGTAGAAGTCGCTCTCCTTCGAGACTCCCCCCGCCAGGGCGGACATAGCCACCTCATGATTAAGGTGGTCCACCTCTAACATGGCCTTGTTAAAACGGCCAAGGTAATTCCTCAAGGACTCCCCCTCTCTGCTTGACTTCGGAGAGGGAGTCGGATCTTCGTCGGTGGCGGCGGCTGCTGACGAACTGGCCAATAAAAAGGCGGCTCAGCTCGTCGAATGAATCGATGGAACCTGGCTTCAAGGCGTTGAACCAGGTTCGGGCGGATCCTCTGAGGGTGGAGGGAAAGGCGCGGCAGAGGACCGCATCAGATGCTCCGTGGAACATCATTATTGACCGGAAGCTGCTGAGATGGTCGTCCGGGTCAGTGGAGCCGTGGTAGGGTTCGACGGCTGGTAGCTTGACATGGGAGGGAATCACTTCCTCCATGATCCCCTTAGAGAAAGGGATGCCCTGCTCCGCTTGGGCTGGGGCGGATGGGCCTGCTTGGCGGCGTCCAGCTCCTGACGCATCTCCTGGATCTGACGACGGATCTCCTCTTCACCGGTCAGAGGAGGAGCTGGGCGTGAGAATCGCAAGGATGGTGTTGAATCATGGTGAGATGTCACCGGGGAGAGGGATCGGCTCGCCGAGATCTGGGAGGATCTCTATCATAACCGCCTCGTGGGACTGGTTTGTCCCCTCTGGGCCGGTGTGGGGGATCCGCGGATTCATGCGGATCAGAGGAGGAGGCTGCCGGCGAAGAAGGAATCGCCGCCTCCTTCTGAAGGTGCGAAGCAGGAGGAGCTGCAAGGCGCTCTTGAACCAGGTGGGTAAGGGCCTGGACTTGTTGGACCAGTGTAGCAAACTGGTCCTGGGTCACCGGGATGGCAGGTGACGGGGTTTCGACCGGTGGAGGTTGCGGCGCTGTACCGCCGTCGGATCAGGCCTCTGGGAAGCGACCTGATCTTGGGCTTCAGAGGTTGCTCTTCTCCGGTTGGCCATTGAAGAGGTTCTTCTCCGGATTTAGATCCTTGTCTCCTTTCTTCAAGTTTTAATGGGACTTGAGGCCCTTCCTCTAGCGCCAATCTGTTGCCGCCGGGATCCGTCCTCCGACTCGGGCGCGGTCGATCTCCAGGAAGAGGGGGCGGACCTGCACAAAAGTCCTCACGCGAGAGGCGTTGGGGGTGGCCCTCCGCGGAAGACCCTCCGACGCTCAAGTCAGTGGAGAAGAAATCGGCGATCAACCAGATAATGGGGAGGTGGATCTCTCCGGGAGCCTCTCCAGGGGCGGCCAATCGGAAGCTCTAGAGGGCAGGAGCACCGACGAGCTGCCGGAGAGAGCAGTGGGAGTGCGTATAAAGATGCGTACCTGAGGGAATCTGCGAGTCTGATATTTATAGACTGTCACCTGGATCTTGAGCGTCTTCTGGAAGGTTCAGAGGTTGTTAGGATATGGAGGTGGATAGAATCAGGCCGTTGTGGGGCCGTTGAATCCATATCCCGTTTGTTAGGGGATCGACGGCTGGGAGAGCTCCTTGATGTCTCGAGATCTGGTTGAGTAGACCTGGGGCGGTTATGATAGGTTTTAGGCCACGTCTCGACATGATTCCTTGTCTAGGATGCGTTTGGTAAGCCTGGGCTCTCCCGCGTCAGGTTCCGCGGAGGTAGGTGTTAGGATTGTGGATCGCTTGGTGAAGCCGGGCCGTGGAGACTCGGGGGGAAGCGAGCGGAAGCTACCGAGCTACCCGGCCGAGCTATGGGAGCCCGGAAGGGCCGAGCTACGGAAAAGGGCCGAGCTACGGAAGCCGAAAGGGCCGAGCTACGGAAGCCCGGGAAGGCCGAGCTAGGGAAGCCCGGAAGGGCCGAGCTATGGAGCCCGGAAGGGCCGAGCTACGGAAGCCGAAAGGGCCGAGCTACGGAAGCCCGGGAAGGCCGAGCTAGGGAAGCCCGGAAGGGCCGAGCTATGGGAAGCCCGGAAGGGCCGAGCTGCGGAGGCTCGAAAGGGCCGAGCTACGGAAGCGGGCCGAGCTACGGAAGCCCGGAAGGCCGAGCTAGGGAAGCCCGGAAGGGCCGAGCTATGGGAGCCCGGAAGGGCCGAGCTAAGGAGGCTCGAAAGGGCCGAGCTACGGAAGCTCGAAAGGGGCCGAGCTGCGGAAGCCCGGGAGGGCCGAGCTATGGGAGCCCGGAAGGGTCGAGCTACGAAGGCTCGAAAGGGCCGAGCTACGGAAGCCCGGTAAGGCCGAGCTAGGGAAGCCCGGAGAGGCCGAGCTACGGAAGCTCGAAAGGGCCGAGCTACGGAAGCCCGGGAAGACCGAGCTAGGGAATAGGTCGGTCTTAGCCGCCTCGCACGAATATTGACGCAATAACGATTTTACCCCCAATAGAAACCAATCAACTAGTGCACTAGATTTCAATCCCCTATGAGCCAGCACACTATTTCAACTTATTTTAAGCATTACAAAGGAAACTCACTTGGTGAGAGCCTGTGCAAGGAGCTGGATCTCCTCTGATTCATGTCCTATCAGAAGTTTTACGGTCCTTCCTATCTCGGTCACCTAAGATCCCAAAGAGAAATTTCTGATTAAAAAGAATTTTCTAGCTAAAGCCATCAAGATGCCACATCAACATCTCCAAAAGTATCAAAGCTGTGGACAGTGCTTCAATTCAAACCTTGAGGATTTCTGTGGAAATTTCCATTGACTGCAGCCTCTGCATTGACTCCAGGAGAACACTTTCAGACTGCAAAACAACAGCATTGTAGAAAATTTCTCAGACAAACATATATTTCTAAACGTATTCCAGAACAATGCAATGATATTAGATGCAACACAAGGTAATTATAGGAATCAAAATCTAATGAAAGAGACGAGATGAATTAACCTCTAGGCGCCATTTCTTCAACAACTTATGGATTCTCGTAATGTCACCGACCACTCTGCTCGCCTCCTCGACTTCATTGGAAGGCGTCTCGGTATCCTTGTGGGTGTGCTTAGATTCATCACCATTGTTGGGCTCGTTGCCCATCATATCCTCTCTTTCCTCCTCTGCTTTAATTTCATCATTTTCCTCCACACTTGATGGCAGTTCATGCCCTTGATCACACCCAGATCGCTGGAATATTAGGCAAGTGAAGATTCTCTCCACAATCTCATCCCGACGGCGAGCAAACTCGGTCGGGAAATCCACGGCGGCGACGAGGACGGCGTTGTTAACCACTTCAAAGATGCTGGCGTTAGTGCTGCAGAAGAGCTTCCTCCAGTAATCA
Organism: Calamus simplicifolius; assembly: GCA_900491605.1. NCBI lineage: Eukaryota > Viridiplantae > Streptophyta > Magnoliopsida > Arecales > Arecaceae > Calamus > Calamus simplicifolius. Next base: position 28,079 of record UESW01005024.1, read on the forward strand.
AGGGAGTAAGAGTTGCCGGACATTTCAAAGATTTGGAGTTGGCCGATCAGAACGAGGCAAACAAGGGTAGATGAGACCAAAATCGACGTCAAAGTGGGAATTTTTGATCAGAAAACAAGCCAAGAATCGATTTTTTTCATCAGAATTACTAATGCCAAGACAACAGACATAGTTGCGATCAGAATGCGCCCAGAAATCAACAGCCAGAAGCGCTTTTCCGATCACCGATGCCAAAGAAATCAATCTAAAAATTGATTTCCTTCCAAAATGGTTGGTTTCAAACAGGCAACTCTCTCTCTCTCCCTCCCTCGCTCCCTCGCCAAAACTAGAACCAGAGAGAAGGGAAGCAAACACCGGCGACCGACGACCTAAAGCAACCGGCGAGTTCCCTGCTGGATAGAGAGAATCCAACACCGATTCCTCACCCAACTTATTCCAGGATTATTCCACTAGTAAACACAATTTTTTTTAAAAAAAATCAGAAAGTAGAAAGATTAAAAAAAAAAACTAGAACGGGAATAGAGATCGAGAAGAGACGCAAGATACAGTACGGTGAAGAGAAGAAGACATACTCTTGTTGCATAAAAAAAACCGGTTCAAAAGATTAAATGAACAAACCCATCTAACTCGCTTAACCCCATGACAGCAGTAACACCCGATTTATTACTCGCCCTAAAAAATACCTCCAGAGTCATGCCATTCATGTATGGCATTCATTCAAGAATCACATGGAAGGGACTTTGTGATTAACGGTCCTGATCTGTTTTGAGGGTAGTTATCAGCATACCGTTTTTTCTAGTTTACAGTATCCAGCGTTAATTAATAATTATTGCCTAATTGGCGACACGCGCACCGCACTGCCGCCCATCGTAGCTTTCGAAATTGGACGGTCACCGTTTGATCCAGAGTCCGTGTTTGACGCTTCGATTATTTTTCTTTCATTGGTTACATAATTGCTCGGCTCCCACCCACGGCGCGAACTATTCGGCGCGCAGGCGTTAAATGTCAGAAAAAAATAATCATAATAAAAAGCGGCGACGGGAGACTCACGAAAGCCGAGATTGCATTAAAAGTCGTGCAACTGCGCTTCGTAAATTCTGGCCTCGGCATTTTAATGTAACTGCGATGCCATGGCGAGCGGGGACGAGCATGGTCAGATTGGTCTCGTTGTCTTCTTCTGCTTTATTCTTCGGAATATGCTTCTTTATCCTCGGTTGGACAACCGCAGCCGTCCATCTCTCGCTGGACAGCGGCTTGGCTCGGAACGGCCTCTTTCTCGACGTTTCTCCATCAAACCATTCTTGTTCTTTTGCTCAAATTAATTAACTGAATACCAGTAAACAAACAAAAAAAAATACTCATCAGGCGCAGGCAATACGGGTACATAAAGGAGGCAGATGACTGCATCATAGTACAAGGCTCATGCGGCCAAATGAGGGCATCATGCTATGAGGGGCATTTTGTTTATTTAACTGAAACAGGGGCCATGAAATTTTGCTGATTAATCGCCGCTCTAACGATACATCCCGCTCCACGTGGCACCCGACACACCGCCGTTTCGAGGCGCTGCGTCGAGAGGCCTGCCACATCCTCGCCGGTCTCTTTTTCTTCCTCGAAGAGTTCAGCTTAAAAGGTGTCTAAGAACCGTAGGTTCAAGATTTGACGGACGGATGCCGCGCAGAGAAGAAGATATCTGTTCCGTGGGGGTTGGTCGGTTAACAAAAGCTTGCCTCGCTTTGGCATGAATCCAGCGCGCGCGGACGAAGCGGTTCCGGGCTCCGCAATTACACGTGTGCAAGAGCTTCTACACGTGTTGATCATTGGGTAAGGTTTGTCCTCTTATATGAAACATTTTTTCGAATATTGGTGGAGTGATTCTTACCGATATATCTGATAATTTAGTGAAGTTAATGTATATGCCATTTCTCGAAGACTTAGAGGCATTTGCCGCTCTTAGTTGGAGATTGGCTACACTAGCTGGTTTATATAAAGCACTTGCAACGAGTCCTACCTAGTCAGACATCGGAGGATACCTCCCATTGCTACATGTAAACACTTTATTCTTATGTCTGAAATCGAGGTAATTTTTATTGTTAATTAACATTTCAAATTATCTGAACATAGGCATGGGAATAATTTTCTATTTTCATCCACGAGACTCGAGACTCCGGAGCTAGACCTTCAAATGTCGATGATGATTGACACTTAGGTGCACCCTGAGGGTATAGATGGTATGTAAAATATAACTTAAAAAATGTTCCAACCCATACACTACGTGCTTATAAAGACCAGTTGGATGTGTTGGATGATAGTGAACAACGGGTATGTCATGTTGTAATATGGAATTCAATTAGATGGGATAGTTCTCAAGTTTATGTTGATTATGGATTAATTAAATTTTTTCTATGCAGTTCATATGTTGTCCTTACTCGCCGGTAGTTATCTCTATTTTACCTCTGAGTTGCTTGGTCAGTTCGAATATTTGGATGGCACGGACCCCGTTGATATGTTTTGATGTAGTCAGTGGCATTTGCCGGACTGAGTGCTTCGTCAATTTGGATGTTGTTAGTTCACACCATGTCCATGCAATACGTCGGTACATCTTCATCAGATGAATCGATGGGGAAGGTCAAATGCTGCATGGGATGCTGTTAACGGGACTTATATTGCAACATAGAATGCACGGCGTCAGCATATTATTATGGGAGAGCCTATAGTAGCAGGAGTGTCATGCACATCCGATTATATGGCCTGGTTTAGGAGCATCACTCAAATATGTATAGGCTGTTCTGAGTATAATACAAGGGGCTACGAAGGGGAAGGCACTTCATATGAGTTTTTATTACTATTTTGAATTTTTTTAGGAGTATCTTTTTCTTTCAACTTCATATATTTTTATATGAATTTTTTTGTCATATTATATGCAGCATGAGAGGTTTCAACAGTTGACTATGGAGCTCGAACGGACTATAGCCGCCTCAGTGGATGATGAGCGGCTACATATTTTGAGAAGCGTGACGACGATGACTTATGGTATATTATCTATCATCGGGCATCAGCACGTTCGGAGCACACCTGCAGTAGCACTCTACCCAGAGGTGCCGGAGTCTACACAAGCTGATGTTGATATGATGATGGAGACATTTCATTATACCCCATCGCCTTCTTATATGCGGTCCCCATTAGCATACTAGTATTCGCATAGGAGGGATGTCGGGGAGGGTAAATCTGCCTATCGAGATCACAATGCATATCGCATTGATGACATTGCTGAAGTGAATATCGCCGAGATCAGTGAGGATGTCTCTCGGTCGCATTTGGACGCTGCTATGCCTGATGTTTCCTATCCTACCTCGATCCCCACGCAGGAGGGGGTATCTCAAGTGATTGATGAGGATCCTCTACCGTTGTCGACCTATAGGTGATGGACTGGATGTATTCGCTGACCACCTAGACGCAGATGTGGAACCTAGGTTTCCTAAATTGTTGTACTCAAACCAACTATTGTAAAAATTCTTTTTTTTTTATGTATCAGAAAAATTTAATTTTTATGAGTTTGTGTTATTCTGTTGGACTTAAATTTTTGTCATGATTGACATTTGATGACGTGAGTTTCGATTGAGTTTCGGTACAGTTTCGGCTGAGTTTTGGTCAAGTTTCGGTTGAGTTTCGGTCAAGTTTCGGTTGAGTTTCGATCATGTTCCTTTAATTTTTTTCATGTACTTATGATTTGTAACTTTAGTTATCTTTCTATTTTGCAATTGGCACTGAGGTAAATGAACAAATGATTTCGGACTGAAACTCATTTCTACGGGGGTAATTGCTCTCAGCCTGATTTTGGACTGAAACTCATTTAAGTCCCCGTAGGGTAATTGCTCTCGGCCTGGTGATGTCTGAGAAAATCGCCACTTCAAGTGGCGATTTCATTTCAGATAAAATCGCCACTATTAGTTGAAATCGCCACTAGAAGTGGCGATTTCTACCCCGAAATCGCCACTTCAAGTGGTGATTTCTCAGACATCACCAGGCCGAGAGCAATTACCCTATGGGGACTTAAATGAGTTTCAGTCCGAAATCAGGTCAAGAGCAATTACCCCCACAGAAATGAGTTTCAGTTCGAAATCATTTGTGCATTTTTCTCAGTGCCAATTGCAAAATAGAAAGATAACTAAAGTCACAAATCATAAGTACATGAAAAAGATTAAAAGAACATGACCGAAACTCAACCGAAACTTGACCAAAACTCAGCCGAAACTGTACCAATACAAGTGTGAGCTTAGCAAAGCAAAATAAACCATCTCGTGTTTCGTAGAGTTACTGAAACTTTCTATGTGATTATTTTTATTCAGATGAGTATAAAGTAAATACATCCATACAACTATTTTAATAGTTTATATTTTTTACAAACTCATGTAAACCCTTTCCATTCTTTGATATAGAAAAAATTAGAAACAAATAAATTTAATCGGGAATTACAGCCATAGGCTACTCTCACTGGATCAAAGTCTATATCGGCTCACACTTATGAAATGGTAAGGAATACTTGCTTGGCTTTTTTAATGGTTTGCCTTTGTTCGAAGATAAATAGCTACACTTATGTCTTATAGATTCCTTGCTTGTTGAAGATCATCCTAGTATATTTAACACTCATTGCTTGCTGTTAAATATACTCATCTTCTTTTTATATATCTCATAAATCTGCTGTTTATCCTACTTCTTTTGGACTTTGAACGGATCATATTCATGTCTACAGTTTTTAGGCACATTATTTGATCTACTTGTTGACATATTTGTAATTGATCATCTAAGAGAGGCATATAGCTCTGCACTTTGCCTCTATCTGTGCAGCCTGGGACATAATATGTGGTATGGGCTAATGTGATATGCTAAATAAATCCTTGGACCAAACACTATAAATGTAAGCACGTGTTGTTATAGTCTTGTTGTGAATTCCCTTTGGCTCTACTTCTTGCTGGCTGATGTTATCTTGATGAACTATTGGTGCAGTACTTATTAGATGCTTTCTTTTCGTTAATTAATTAATTTTTTGTGAAGCTGAATCACCGATACTTGATCTAGTGTAATCTGTAATCATCTTGTTGACTATATGGTTTGATATAGTCTTGTTGTGAATTCTTAGAATGGTCGCTCAGGTATCAGTGATCAGCTTACAGGGAAAAAATGTCATCACTAATTTGAATATTATTATTGTGCTTGACTTTATTGCGTCATAAAGTTTGGGCCTTTATGTTTATGTTCTTGGTAATTTATGTACTATAGGGAGGGAGTAATCGTTGTTACTCAGTGTTCATTGTAGTTGTGGGATAACTACTTGAAACATATGCCAGTTATCCTTTTCACTAGTTTTGTGGTTCATGATTCATGGAACGCCTGCATTTTAAAAGTGGGCATTACTTGTTGGGGAGCGCGGAATACCCCCAAGATCACGGCTATAGCGTATATGAGTAATGCAAAAATCTTTTTGTTCTAATCTATGAGTATAAGATTATACCTTCAGACTTGAACGCTGGAACACTTGATTTGATTGCTCGACCTCAACCTTTTGGCCTTCCGCCGTATTCCCGAAATACCTGCTTCTCTCACAAGATGGTGGGATCTCTCTCGGCCGACCTAGGGTTTCTTGCTTTTCTTTTTCTCAAAGCGTTAATCCTAGCAACCAATTGAGAGGGTATTTATAGGGCTACAACAGGGACCTAATAGGCAAATATGAAAAGGACTTCCCACGTAATTAAATCTCCTAATCCTATCCCGGGTTAGGATTTAATTACGTAAATTATAATTCATTCCACTAAAGAATTATAATTGTACTCCTAATCATATTCGAATTTATATTTTCGAGCCTTAATATTAAATACTTATTATCTCCCCACGTTAAGATTACAGATATCCACCAATTAAATTTAAATACTGACAATATAATTTAATTGGCTATTATTATCCTTGAGACTTATCCACTTAACTTATTTGACGTATCGGATTCAAAATCCACTTGCAAGATTTGATACGATCAAAACTTATAAGCTTTCTCAAGGGGATATCATCAGTCCAAATTAATCGGACGTGGATTCCTTCAACTATTAATATTCACCATATACATAATGTTATTGCCCAACCCACTGAGTTTATTGACTCATATAGAATCTCACTCTATGTGTAATCAAAGCAATAAACACTACATACACGTGTCTAGAAATAGAATTCAGATTAAGAGCATAAGTAATCATAATATTCATGAGTTCTAAATTATTTTATAAAGTCAGTATAAAATAATCAACTCAACTGGGTCCTGTTCAATACACACAAAGTGTACTAGCACAAATAGTTAGAATAAACCATTCCCCGTAGTCAAGACAGACCTACTTAAATTTGTGCTACAGCTCTACTGATGGTGTGTCCAATTCCATCTAAAACTGTGAACAATAAACTTGTATTCCAAAAGAACCGATGATCTAGTCTTCTGTGTGTAAGCCGTACTCTACACACTAGATCAAATACTCTTTGGAAATACTAGACACATGCACATATATAGTAAATGGCACACATTGCTCAAAATGAATTCTCATTAAAAATGTAAAGACATAAAGCATATCTTTTAGTCTATATCTCTATCAGACCAAATAACACTTGAGGCTTATATAAATAAAATGGACTCTTCAAATGTCATCAGGGCGATATTTGTCGTTGAAGATAAATCAAATCTTTCGAGATACTGAGTTTTCATCACACAAAATACTTGGAGTTTTTTTGGATGAGATTTTCATTACATTGTATGTTATAAAGACATGTGAAAATGCTTATACTAAGGAATTTTTTTATTATCTTTTACATTTACATACATACCTACATTTTGCGATATAAGATTATAGAAAGTAGTGCTTTTTCTTTAACCAAATAGTTAACCACCAGTTTCACCTTTAGTTATCACAGACCAATTAACGACCGTAGATCTTGGTGTCTACAACTAGTCTTTTGAATTGTTTTTTTGATCTTCATGACATCTGGGCAGGCAATTGAACCTATCTGACATTGAATTCAAACTGGACTTTTCACAAAAGAAGAAAGATGGATATTAAATTATGGCCTCCCTATTCAATAAATAAAATAAAAATAATTGAAAGAAATTTTCTTTCTTTCTTTTTTTTTTTAATTTTACATTAGTAGACTGAAATGTCTTAGATGAATCTTAAAAGTTAAAAGGATTTATGTTTATAGAAGAAAAAAGGGCCATGCTATGGTATTTTGCATCTAGTTTATATGGATTCTATGACATAAAAAAGGGCTAGAATCCTTGCGTAGTGCGCATTAACTCTTTGGCGTTCACGGGGAGAGTTAGAAAAAAAAGCACTTGAGATTCCTGCTAAAATACTTGCTATAGGTCTGTTTTATGATTGCACAGATGTTGAGTCTCAGAAAACTCGGTCATAACTCATACGGTGGTTGAAACATTTGGTCAAGATCTTATCTTTGGACCCCCATTTTTTGATATTTATTTTTAAACATTAATCTGCTCATTTAAGTAAAACATCAATTATTGGTGGTACAATACTTTTCAACTTGAGAACATATTATTCATTTTAAGATTGAAAGAAGGTTGCATCTTCTTGAATGATTAATAGGATGTGCACCTTTTTTCAATCATTGCTTCTTACATCCTTCTTTATATATCAGTTAAAATTGCATATTATTTATAACTTGCCATATGGTTATAATTTTTAGGATAGTCTATCCGCTGATAGTATGCCGGTTTAGAGCTTATTTAACTAATTTGTCTTGTAGACATTTGAATAATGGGACATATCACATCTAAGGAAATGTTAATGAATTTTAGTATTATTAATAGCATTGAAAGGTTGAAATCATGATAATCCATTATAAAGTTATTAAACCTCCAATGGATTCATGCTCATTTTGCCAAAGAACAGCAATTAAAGGATGTTTGAAGTCTTGTAATTAAAGTTGCACTACATGTTGAATTTTAATAGTGCAACTCATTTTATTTGTTTATAGTATATTAATTATTGCAAGTCAACTTACACTTTAAATATAAGGAAGACTTAAAATATGTAAGTTGAAGGTTGATTTACAAGAGTCGACTTAGTTTCAAAATATGAAAATAATCAGTATAATATCATAATATTATAATATAATTATAAATATATATAATATAATATAATGTTGTAGGGCAATATCATTATAACCACAATATAACTATGTAATGAAAAATAAATAAATATCATTATAAATTAAAAATAATTTATAATGATAGTTTTTGATAATACATACAGCTCGAATGAATAAGTATTTACAAGTATGACCTTCCAAACAATATTAATTTAGTTATAATGCAAATGACTTATCTGTAACTCAATTATGTTATAATTTGAATTGTGCTACAATCACTTGTAAGATTCTAAACAGTCTCTTAGCCTGTGTTTAAATAGAGATAAAAGTAGGAAGAAAAGAAAATTAGAGGAAAAAACTGAAGAGAAAATGAAATTTATCTTATTTGGATGAAGAAAAAAGTAGAGAGAAAAATAATTAGGAAAAAAAAGGAGAAAAAAAGTGATAGGCCCTATCTAAAAGTTTTCTCTCCGTAATTGAAGAGATTTCAGAGAGAAAACTTAAGGATGTTCTTTTTTTTTTTTTTTTCATTCCGATATTGAGCCTTCCAAAGAAAAAATGGATGCATTTTTTAATCATTTGTAATAAGAACATTATTTTCATTGTAAATTATCAACTTTTATTTTCTTTCTATTTTTCTTGAAGTTCTCTTCACTTTTCTCTTCTCTTCATTTTCTTTCCTTCATAGTTTTCTCTCTCTATCCAAAAAGAGTATTAATGTAAATTTATGGTTATGAAATTACGGGGAATTGTAACATGTTGTAAAAAGAAGAGTTGGTGGTCAACATTACAAGGCCCGGTAATGCTTACGGGTGATGAGAAGAGGCTTGTATTGGAGCAGTCTAAGGTATTTGATTTTCTAGCAATTATATAGTTAAAATTTTTTTATTTACATTGATAAGTTCCTTCATTTCCTCAACGGTGGTCTTACCTATAATTGATTAATCTAGATGTTATATTATGTCTAACAAATTTATTTTAAGATGAGGTTATGTATCGTTAACATTCATAGGTGCAGTTGTGGGGTTTATTTCAATCCCCTAATTGTATTTTAAGAAGGTATTGTTCATTGCAAAAATACTAGCCTATTATAAGATTGCAATATAAAAATAAGTGTCTATTTTCTTTTTTTTTAAGAAAAAGATGGAAAGCTTTTATTCCACATATTTTTTTTTTCTCTCTTCTTCAAAATACTTTTACAAAATTCTATATAACAAAATTCATATAATAATTCAAAAAGCAAAGTTACATATTGAGCTATAAATCCTATGTTTGTTGTATTTCATAAGAAAAACTTCAATATATGTTCTAAATTACTATGAGATTTGATGTATTCTTTATAAAATAATTATTCTTATAATATTTTATGACTTTTTTTATCCACCATGTAGCATCCTATTAAGAAAATAAATTTTTAAAGGAGTCACGTTCAGTTTTGAGATACATTAATTACAAATTGTGATGCCGCTTTCCTACCTTTTCGTTTGCATCTAAATGTATCTCTGTTCCCGAATGCTGTTACAAGGTTCCAATCTTTTTTTTTTTTTTGATATACTGGTCATCATGAGTTTTAGCGTGTGTCCTATTCTCTCATAAATTGGCACGGTACTTCGGCATCGATCGTGGAGATGTATTAAAGGTCACTGGATACTTTGTACTTCTGTCAGCTAGCGCGTGGTTTTCTGAGATGGTTCTGAGTGGTATTGAAGCTTCCATAGATAGTTTAATCCGATGGTTTAGAGTAATTCTACTTTGGAAATTGGACACATGTTTAGAAGATGAATTTTTTTTTTTTTTTTTTGGGCGTGCAGTGTTTTTGTGACGGTTTTTCGTCAGTGGTACGTATCAAGAACAGCTGTGTTGGTGCATTCATGTCTCTTGGTATTACGTATTCCTTCAAAAAAAAAAAAAAAAAGGGAAAAAAAATAGGAAGGTAGAAGCAGCAAGGATATTTACTAGAAATGCATGGAAATGTTGTTTACATGCTATCATTACCAAATTCAAAAAGCAAAAATTCTTCTAATTTTAATGATAAATTGTTCAATCATATTTCATTTATTCATCCAGTATTTAAAAAAACTTTAATTATTTTACCTTTCTTTTAAATCTTATTTGTAATTTAATTTTGATAGAAATATGGATTTCACAAATCTAAAACAAATAATCTCAATATAGTGGATAGTGTATACATAAGATAAAATAAATATACAATATAAAATAAATTATATAAGAATTATAGTAAAATTTGTAACTCTTTTGTAATTCAAAATTTATGCTTGTCATAAGTAAGAAGATTTTTCTTTATCCTACATGTGGTGAAAGTTAAACAAGTGATGGGACCATGGGATTTAAATGTGATTAATTCCCTCTCCCACTTAGTTATTTAAACAATATTTTGAGGGTTATTAAACTTGTGTTTGATTATCTTATAAACACAAACAGCAAGTTATTATCCAATTAACCATGTTCTCCTAGTTATAGACATAAGAACAAAAGGATAAACAATCAAGCAAGTATGCAACATAACCAATATAAACAAGATAAATAAAATCCCTGTTATTATGGTCAAAATTCTCCATGCAGATGAAGATCTCTGTCGCACCATGATTGCTACTTTGCTCGACGATTTGCCGCTTCGCATAAGGATTAGGTGTGGCCATGTTTATCATGAAGCCAACCAAATGGCATATTTTTAGGCAAATTAGAGTTAAACAAACAATAAAATGCAATTGGAGCCAATGCCTTTCCTCCTCGATTGGTAGAAATCCTAGAAGCTGATGTTCGAGGAGGAGTAGTTTTGAGGTTTTAAACCTTCTTTTTTGTTACTAAAAAAGAACTACAAGGAAAGTTATCTGGCACATCAAAAGCCCATCATGTCAAAATGAGAAGGCATTGCTTGGACTCTTGGTCATCCTGGTAGAATAATGCGCTCTAAAAATTTTTTAAAAAAATATTGCTGCATCATCCTTCGTAAGCATGGACATATGGATTGATCATCCGTGCATATAGTTGTGCATGTGGTGTATAACAAGACCTATTAATTCTTGGCATGCGCGACGATATGCATGCACGACTAATTCACGCCTTCAATGTGCATTTGTTGCATCAAGGACGATACAACAAGTCTTTTCCATTTTTTGATATGAAACTCAACAATCACATTATTATTAGATTGGGTGGCTTCAATTCTTGGGCCAACTTCATTTTTCATAGTTTCACGCTTGGAAAAGTCTTGTTGCACCATCCTACGGTGTAGCAAGCATGCACCAGACGCATAGATTGGCCATGCATCCATGCTATCATGCGTGCAGTATGCGCCAAGGCTTATTGAACCTTGGCACGCATGGTGGCATGGGTGCGAGGCCATTCCATATGCCCGATTCGCACATGCTACATCGAAGGGCAGTGCAGCAAGTCTTTTCTTTCATATTTTACATCTAAAGCCTTATTTCTTTCAAAAGGACAATGGAAAGCAACTCTCTTTGAGTTTTGGAAGAAATGCTATATACGTAAGCATGACTCCCACCCTATCATGATTTGCCAAAATATAAAGAGGTTTATTGTTTATTCTTTTATAAAAAGACCATCTTGGTTTCACTTTTATCCATTTCGAGAACTCACAAGGAATTATAAAACACAAAGACATGTAACTCATGATATGATTTTTCAGTATTTTATAAATTTTTTGTCAAGTATTTCTAAAATCCTTTTTGATTTATCTATAATAAATTCAGTCACTCCAGTTGACCACCTTTTAATATGAATTGATGAGTCGCAAAATATGCAATCGTTATGATGATTTATTGAACTAAAAACTAAAAGGAAACCATGAACCATGATAATCACAAAGCAAAGTTACAAATTTTAAGATGATAAACAAACCAAAGGATAATTTAACCATGGGGCTCAATCACCTTCATTGAAAGAATTCAAAGAATTTAATTTTGTACTTCTTTTTATGTGAACAAATTATTGAGTCTATTGTAGTCAATACATCTTTTTATGTTTTAATATTTTAACACATTACTAGTGACTTAAAACTAAAACGGGTCGAATTATAGTTGAGAATCTAAGTGACATAGGGTTTACAGATATAGATTTCTTGTGTCAAAATAAACAATCTTACAAACTCTACTAATTAGCACCTCATCATGCCTAAAAGTTTCTAATTATCTTAAAGATCTAGAAACAAAATTCATTGCATATATTAGTGAATTTTTTTTTTAGCATAGATCATATAACATCACCATCAGTCTATGTTTGTAGTTTGGCTATTGATGGCCACCATCAACATATAATGATGCTTTTAGAATTAAATAGTTAGCATTTTATTTTTATTTCTTGCATTCATTTACAATTTTATTATTTTTATATAAAAATTATATTTTATAATTACATATTAAAATGTGCCAGCAAGGGACTCAATGTAAGATGGCTATCAAAATCAAAAAAAAAATTATAAAAATATTTAGCAATACAGAATAGACATAATACGACAACTAAGCCTGTTTCAAACCTTGATTACCATTAATAAATAAATACTAGAAAAATATTGGAGAGTATACAAGTTAAAATGCATACTAAACGTTAAAAAATATTGAGTTTAGATTTAAGGTAAGCTAAATTTATCAAATGAGGCATATAAGATTTGTGATAAAGATTTTTGATAGGTTGTTGATATTAAAATTCTCTCAATCAGGTCAAGAGTCAAGACATTATAAATTATTTATTTAACTTATGAATTAGATATATGAAGGTGTTGAAATTTAGTTAATGTTATAAATTGAGATGCTTTATATATATATATATATTTCTAGAAATTAAATCTCACTATTTAAAGCTGCATTTAAATACATTTAATTTTTAAATTTATCTTTTTAGCTTAGCGGAATAAATAAAAAAGAAAAAAATTTTATTAAACGGTAAAATATTTTGGTGGGAGGCAATGCAAGACGAAGAAAATTCTTAAATGTACCAATCCTTTTTTTTTTTTAATTTTTATCCGAATTGAAATTACTTGAACGAACACGTGTCTTATGTAGGCCTTCTTACGAAAGCCGGGCGAGGCAAACAAGGTTGCCCTTTAGTTACGGAGAGAGTCGGCGAACTGAAATCGCGGCTTAAGGTGGAGATCCTCTTCCCCTTCTTGTACGCATCGAAGGAGTCGTTTTTCAAACCGGTGCCAAAAGGCACGGTTTTAAACAAAAGGTACGGGATCAAAAAATTTTATCGGAATGGTGTTAAAGGGAAAAACGCCATTTTAAATGGCGTTTTTCCCTGCTGAGTCATCTTGGCCCCGTCAGCTGGGGTCTGACAGGAGCCAAACGAAATCGCCACATGATGTGGCGATTTCAGAGATGGAATCGCCACATCATGTGGCGAGGCCATCCCAGATTGGAATCGCCACATCATGTGGCGATTCCAACATAAATGGAATCGCCACATGAAGTGGCGATTCCAACATAAATGGAATCGCCACTTCAAGTGGCGATTCCAACACAGAACCCCCACCAGAGACCGGTCGGGGGTTCTTCTTTTAAAGGCCGCGGCTTCGTCAAATTGGAAGGCAGCGGGGGTTTCTTTTAAAGGCAGCGGAGGCAGCGGGGGTTTCTTTTAAAGGCAGCGGAGGCAGCGAGTCTTCTTCCACCGGGGGTTTTTCTTTGAAAGGCAGCGGGGCTTCGTCAATTTGGAAGGCAGCGATCAACGTTCTTTTAAAGGCAGCGTCTCCTTCAAGCCATTGAAGGCCTCCTTTCCCCGCCCGATCTATAAGTCTGTCCCCCTCAATTCCATATTTTGGTGAGAGTTTACGAGGTACACAAAGTCTCGATTATCTCAATTAGATTCAATAATCCTAGTTTAGAAGGTACACAAAGTCCCATACTCTATATAAACAAATTATTTTTGCTTTATTGTATGGATGTGAACGTCCCACATTTGATCTATAATTCGGCCATTGTTTTTAATGTTTATTGATTGCTTGTAAATGTTGCTTTTGTCAGATTATCAAGATATGGCTCATAATGTCTTAGATCCAGGGCCTCGTGATTCTACTGTTCTCACTTTGCAAAAGTTACATAGATCAACGAATATATTTCAAGGCGAGGTATATTATTGATCGACGGTTCTTAATTAAATAATAATTGTTTATGTTGATGCGGATGTATCAAATATTTTTATTTTAGGAGTTACCGGTTCTTAGATGCCGTCGGCATGACGCACATATCTGGAAAGAGACACCGGGAATGTCACACCCACGAGTGCAGTACTACCTAGATCGTGTTGGCATGTTTGGCATATATCGGATTGGCCAGATTCGACTGGATGTCGGCCTTATTTCTGCACTGGTAGAGAGATGGCGGCAAGAGACTCACACATTTCATCTACCTTTTGGTGAGGCGACCATTACACTACAGGATGTAAGTATTCTGAGCGGCCTCCGGATTGATGGTTCTGCTGTTACTGGGTTAGATCCGCGCCATACAATTCCAGAGTGGCAGGCTATATTTGGAAGGTTATTTGGTGTTGAACCTCCCGTCGAAGCATTTCCGAAAGGTCATTTTCGTTTAGCATTCTTTGATCAATTCTATCATGACCTTCACTTGGATGAAGATGTGGATGATGCGGTTGTGCAGCAGTTTGTGAGGGGACAACTTCTTCGAATCATTGGTGGAGTGATTCTTCCGGATACCTCTGGTAATTTAGTTAAGTTGATGTACGTGCCATTCTTGAAGACTTGGAGGCTTTTGCTGCTCTAAGTTGGGGTTCGGCTACACTGGCTGGTTTATATAGAGCACTATGTCGTGCAACGAGCCCTACCCAGTCTGACATCGGAGGAGACCTCCCACTGCTACAGGTAAACACTTTATACTTATGTCTGAGATCGATGTAATTTTATTTATAAATTAAAATTTTGAAACATCCGAACATGCAGATTTGGGCATGGGAACGATTTCCTATTTTCCATCCCACGAGACTCGAGATTCCGAGGCTAGACCGTCGGATGCCGATGATGATTGGCACTTAGGTGCACCGTGGGGGTATAGATGGCACGTAAGATACAACATGAAAAATATTCCAACCCATACACTACGTGCGTATAGGGACCAGTTGGATCTGTTGGATGATACTGAACAACGGGTATGTCATGTTATATATGAAATTCAATTAGATTGATTCATTATGTTGCATAATGATTAATTAAATTTTTCATATGCAGTTTTTATGGTGTCCTTACTCGCCGGCAGTTATTTCTATTTTACCTCCAAGCTGCTTGGTTAGTTCGGATATTTGGATGGCGCGGAGCCCGCTGATATGTTTTGATGTAGTTGAATGGCATTTGCCGGATCGGGTGCTTCGTCAATTTGGATGTCGCCAATGCATACCATGTCCATGCGATACGTCGCTACATCTTCATCAGATTGATCGACGGGGGAGGTCATATACTGCATGGGATGATGTGCACGGGACTTATGTTGCAACATGGAATGCACGGCGCCAGCACGTGATTGTGGGAGAGCCTATAGTAGCAAGATTCTCATGCACACCCGATTATATGGCCTGGTTTAGGAGCATCACTCGAATATGTGTAGGCCGCTCTGAGTATAGTGCAAGTGGTTATGAAGGGGAAGGCACTTCATATGAGTTTCTGGTACTGATTTTAAATTTGTTTTGGGTATCTTTAACTTTTAAGTTACTAAGCTATGATATGAAATTTGGTTGTCATATTGTATGCAGCATGAAAGGTTTCAACAGTTGACTATCGAGGTCGAGCGGGCATTAGCCGCCCCAGTGGACGATGAGCGGCTACAGATTTTGAGAAGCGCATCGTCGATGGCGCATGGTACATTGTCCGTCATCGGGCATCAGCATGTTCGGAGCACAGCCCTTCAACACACTATCCGGAGGTTCCAGAGTTCACACGAGCCGACATTGATCCGATGATGGAGACATTTCATTATACTCCATCGCCCTCTTGCATGCGGTCCCCATTAGCACACGAGTATTCGCAGATGAGAGATGCTGGGGAGGGTACAGTTTCGGTTCAGTTGCCGCTCAGTCTCGGCTGAGTTTCGTTTGAGTTTCAGTCAAGTTTTGAGTCTCGGTTGAGTTTCGGTTGAGATTCGTTTGAGTTTCAGTCAAGTTTTGAGTTTAGGTTGAGTTTCGGTTGAGTTTTGGTTTAGTTTCGACTGATTTACGGTTGAGTTTCGGTATTGAATTCAGAATTCAAAAGCTGAAACTCGCCATTTCATTTGGTCCTTTAACACATAGACTTCAATACATCGATATTCTGGAAACTTTCGAGGGAAATGTCAACATGTGCTCCATATCGTCGTCGTCCTCAATTGGAAGAAGCACATATTTTTGATGCAATGTTGGAGATCTCCACATCAATCTGATGATATGTCTCTGTTCTGGAATTATTAGAACTGTACGTATCTGATCAACCAACTCAGCGAAGCATGTTCCCGTACTCAATTTCAAACATTTACGAGGAGGTTGATTATAATGTATCCCTTCTTGGCCACCATGTTCAATTGATCCATCATAATATAGTAAAACACGTACAGTTTCCATCTGAAAAAAAGGTGATCAAAATTTATCTCTGATCAGCAACGAACAACAAAAATTTTAAATTTGCATGAGATGTGTGTTTAGTAGCATTTAGCACATATTGGTTCCCAAGGTATGGAACATTTAATATCATGATGATAGCAAAAATAAAACATCTATATTGCTTTCGTCTTTGTCAAAAAAAATATATTCATATCAATTATATGAGGGAATGTATACACACACATCTCATGCATATAAAAATTTGTTTAAGAATGAAATGTGTATCTACCTTGATAGAATCCCCCAAATCTCTCTGGCAAGCAAAGAAACTTCAAGCAAGTCGGACTTAGGCTTAAAGGAAAGGAAAAAAGGGCTGGAAGCCCTCTTTAAAAGAACCCCCGATCGGGTTCTGGTAGGGGGCCTGTGTTGGAATCGCCACTTGAAGTGGCGATTCCATTTATGTTGGAATCGCCACTTGATGTGGCGATTCCATTTATGTTGGAATCGCCACATCATGTGGCGATTCCAACCTGGGATGGCCTCGCCACATGGTGTGGCGATTTCATCTCTGAAATCGCCACACCATGTGGCGATTTCGTTTGGCCCCTGTCAGCCCCCAGCTGACGGGGCCAAGCCTCAGTGTCATTTATTTTCCAGAAAACAGATGACTCAGCAGGGAAAAACGCCATTTGAAATGGCGTTTTTCCCTTTAACACCATTCCGATAAAATTTTTTGATCCCGTACCTTTTGTTTAAAACCGGTGCCTTTTGGCACCGGTTTGAAAAACGACTCGCATCGAAGTCTAGGCGCTCCACCCTAAGCCGCGATGTCAGTTCGCTGACGCTCTTCTTCTCCCTCGAGTGCGTTTCTCATTTCTTCTCTTTCTCGATTCGAATCTTGGTTTTATTCCTTTTTGTTTTCTTTTTGGGTTCTATATTTAATGCATTTTCTTGTGATCTCATGTTGCTTGAACCATAGGATAAGGGTTTTCGGGGGTTTCTTTCATTCTCACGAGTAATTTAGGATTCTTTCGAATGGTTGCGCGGTTTGTTGTTTTAGAATCTCGTTCAATATTTTGTATTCTTCGTTCGCTATATTATTTTAAATCGGAATTCGTGTGATCATTTGTGGCTGTCTTCATTCAGAAACTAAATTTCTTTAGTTGTTTATGAAAACCTGAGGATCGAAGAAAAAAAGAAAAGAAAATTTTGGCTCTTGATCCCGTCTTCCTTTCCTCTTGAGTTATGAATTTGATAATTGACGTTAATCCCTTTGATGATGAATTCTACGCAATGAGACTCGAGATGTCCTTCTTTGTTGGGTTTTAGATGGCTTCTGAAATCTCTCTTTACATTCATTCACTTTCGAGGGAAATTCTTGGATGGGTGAATTGGTGGAAAGAAATACTTGCTTTGGAGTTCATTGTTGCCAGCCTTCACTTGTTCATCATTTTTGATCTCTAGATGCGGGTCTAACTCCATTGTAGCATTCAGTGATCCATGGATGTCTTTGAGCTCCATCAACAATGTCATTGTTAGAAAATAAAACTTGAAATGGAACAACCACAAAGGAACTTGTGTGTGATTCAAGTGGTCATACTTTTCTCAGTCATTTGTTTCAAGAGCTAGGTTTTGTTATCTGAAATCTGGAGATTGGATCAAGATATCTTAATTTGTGTTGGAGAAATTGAGAACAATTAGAGATGCACCATCGTAGTGGTTGACACAATTGAGAGTTGAATGATAGTTTCATCAGATAGCAGTGAAAATAGTTGTATAGCATGAGTGAAAATGCTAGGGATCAAAGAACTTGAGCATTCAATGGTACACATACTGAAATGGAATTGTCAAAGCTGACTCCAAATAGATTGGGTTAGGTTTTTAATTTCCATTTTATGTTGTGTACCTCTAGTTCTGACCTTTCTTCTTGTGTTTTCTTCCTCTTGTTATATGTACAAATGATTTCATTTGTTCTGGTTTCTGATTGAATTCATTATCTTTTGATCTGCTAATTCTAAATGACTCATTTGTTTTGATCAAAGATTATTTAGGACAATTTTTATTTTATGTTGGTGATGGATGTTGGCAATTGGTGTTTAGATAAACATTTGATAGATGCTATGCATGTGTGCAATCTGGCTGGACCATATGTATCTGATAACATTGTGGCAGTTGCTCCATACTATTCAGTTGTAAACTAATTTTTGACTTGTTATTCTAAGTTCGACAAGTTGGTATGACAAGTAAACATGTGGAAGTTTGGGATGTAGGATGGTGATCTATAGGTGAGACTTTTGGGGATCACACATGGGAGAACTTAGGGGAGGCACAGATCGCAAGATGGATTTGAGAACCGATTATCAATATTGCATAATTAACTGGAGGGAAGACATCAGATATTGCATAATTGATTATTTAGGACAAAATTGATGGAAATGAAGACATCAGATATTCAACTGCTTAACAATAAGGATTTCTTAATATTTGTGGCACCGCATAATTAACTGGAGTTAGAATTGATGGAAATAACGACATCATATGTTCAACTGCTTAACAACAAGGATTTCTTAATATGTACAGCCTAGAACCTTTCCCTAACCTGGCTAGTTTGGAGAGGAACTTGGCTATGGTGGCTGGAACTTGATTTTTTTAATGTAAGGTCGCACGGAGCTCCTTTTTTATGAGAAAAATACAATACTAAAATCTCAGGCCTTTTGCCTTGTTGCATAGGCTCCCCATTGTTGCTAAAACATGTGAGATGGGTTAGGAATGAACACTTTTCTTTGTTCCATATCTCTTATCGTCAATGGTTTTTCTGAGAAGAACTCTTATTGTCGATGGTGGAATTCAATATATGGGATTTCATGCCTCATAAAATTAACCTGTTTTCATTTACAAAAATCTGGTTAAGTGGTGAAATCCAAGTTCCAATATTTTTATTTTGCCCTTGGTTGTATGCTAATTGAGATTTAAGTATCTTAAGCAGTTTTGATTTTATTCCTCTAAAAGATGTATTCTTGGTTCAAAGAAGAAAGTTTGTACCGCTCAGGCGGTAGCCCAGCGGTTGGGGTTCCTCCACACAACCATGATGTCTCAGGTTCGAGGAATGAGGTTACGGTTGACTCGAATAATTCCAAGGTTAATCCTTGGGGCCTGAAACGCCGGTGCTGGAGGGGCTAAGGTCTCTTCTAGTTTTCCTGTTCTAACTATTGGCACCTGGGTGGGATCAGATTGACCTACTCATCTTCGGGCGGGGAACGGTTGCGCAAATCCAGCGCCGTGCATGGAACATATCCTGGCGGGGAACGGAGCCGCATGGGACCTAGCTACGGGTCGACAATAGCCCTCCTTCCCCTTTTTTGTACCAAAAAAAAAAAAAAAAGAAGAAAGTTTGTGAGATTATGTACATGAAATGTTTGCAGCTGTCTAGTCCAAAGTACATTAAAACAATATCTAGCATGGATGGTGTGGCCACACTATATGTTGTGAGGACATATTCACGATATTGTTGCATTGGCTATTAGTGCTGGAGGACACTGAGCTTTCATGTCAAATTTGTGGACTTGTCTCAACTCTGCTTATTACATGCCAGCAAGGCAGTTTGATCCAATTCCAACTATTTTCCAGTGCCTTGTCATCTGTATTTCTTAAACAAAGAGAATTAAGATGGAAAATTTAAATAGAACACTAGTAAGCTAAGCTGTAACAGAAATCTTTGGATAGCTTTTCTCATGTTTAATGTCTGATCTCATTTACTTGGCAATGTGGCACTCGGACATTATTTAAGTTGGAGCGCCAATTGTTGACTCATGATAGACATACGTCTGCCTTTAGCAGTTAAGGCCATGCTAATTGTAGTTACATGTGAACATGTGCAAAAGAACTTAGCTAGTTCCTTGATCCCAGGATGGACTCCCAAAAACCAGAGTCTGAAAACCAACATGCATCTGCTGCAGTCAATCCAGCAATGGCCTCATGCAGAAAGAAGAAGTCAGAGGATGCTACTTTTTTGCAAGACCTGAGAGATCATATTGATGAGTTTGTTCATGCTTCCATAGATGAGCATAAGACTTGCTTTCAGAAGACCATTCGTAAGGTAAGCAGCAATGAAAACTTAAAACTTTTACATTCTCATGTGATGCAGGACTATTTAATTTGTTTATTTATTTTGAGAAAGGACAAGTAGGAATGTTATTTCTGCATTTATTCTTCTTCTTCTCTTTTGATTAATATTTATGCATTTATTTAAAATTTCATTTGGTGCTTTGTTGTAGATGTTTGGAATGTCCAAGGTTGTTGCAGAAAGGACTGCACAAGCTAATAAAGTTGAAAGTTCTTTGCCCCTTCAGACAAATGTGTCCCAGTGAGAATCTGAAAGTTCGTTATGTTCTTTGTATCCAACTTCTTGGGCAATAAGATTCTGCGTTTTTAAGCACTAGTGGATGCTAGCTGCTTGCATTGAAATTTTCTTGAATATGACCAGATGGCACTTTGTTTTGTTAGTTCCTTTTTACTTTTTACCAATTTCCAGTTTAGATATTATTCCTTCGTGACTAATGGAGGAGATGGAATTTTTGGTATGTTTCATCAAGTGGGGCTGGCTACATGAAGCTGGTCTCAAAACGCCTTTCTCATCGTATATTAGTAAAAGTAGATAAGAATACGGTATTTGTTTGTTTACAATGACATTGTTGTCTTGGCCCATCTTTGGATCTCACGTTACCGCAGCAATCGTTTTATGATAGCCTTGGCATACGAGGTGGATGGCTGGAACTTCTTGAGAGAGTTTGAATGCCAGTTTTTGTATTGCTTGGCATGCTTCTCTTAAATTTTACTGGTTGCATACTGGGTGTTGAACAACAATGAAGCAGCACTCACAATATGGGTTGGTTGAGTGGATAAGATTACTGCTCATATCTTAGACCTGAAGATCCTGGATATGCTATCATGTCCTGGATTTAATATATTTATTGTGCGTTTAATAAGGTCATTGCATGATTTCAATGCTCCTCATCTGGTACTTCAAATTGATAGTTTTGTACCTTTGGTTATTTTGAACAGAGAAAGTCAGGTGCTGTCTAAAATCTTATGTTTAAGCATGTTCATAAATCATAATTTCGTAAGCAACAGGGAGCTGTGGATTTTTTGGATTATCATTTTGACCTTAAATTCTGCGGTCAATGAGAGATCCAATATATCCAAAGTAATCAATAAAATAATCTTAAAACAAATCCCAATACATATGGCAGACTTATGATTCCTTGACTCACGAGTACTTGTTTCTTAGCTTCAACCAAGCCAAGGTAATGCTTCCATAAAATTCATCCAAAGATGAAGGTCATGATGGTCGATTAAATTGAAAGCAGACTATTTGTAAAAAACAAAAAAGATCAACAGATATAAAATATAATGCGTTATGTTCTCGTTTAAAATTACTTGCCTGAGCTTGGATGTTAGTTTCCATTGTTTGTAAACAGGGGTCATCCTAGAGACTTGCCAGCTATTCATTCCGTCTTAACATAGTTTTTATCAAATATTTCTTGTACCGCAGAGTCAGCATATGCTTTGATCTCAAAACCCAGCATCCAGCTGCAGATCAAAGAGAAGGTTACTTAACTCAAACATGGGGTGGAACTTTAAAACATTTTTCATTTATTCTTTCTAGTTTTTAAGAATAACTTGTAATTTAACTTGTAATTTAACGTGTTTTAATAGTTTTAAGAAGAACTCAAAAGGTGCACCACATTTGGGATATATTTGAGCCACCTCAGCAGTGCCTCTAAACTGATTATTCTTTTTCTTAATGTCTGTATATTATTGCCATTAACAAGCATAAAGTTGTTCCTCACGAGTAATCAAAGGCTTTTTTATTTTATTTTTTGATGGAAAGAAATCGACAAAACTCCCTATCAGGCTCTGATACCATTTATCATAGCTTGCACCAAAATTTTTGCTGCAGGGACTTTGAATGGATTTTTTACACCTTTGTTTCTTTGTTGCTCAGAGATTGGGGTAAAAGAGCTAGAATGGTTATTTTTATTCTCTGGTGCATTACTTCATGTTGCAACTTTTTGATGGGAGGACTATGAGTTGAATGATTAGACGTGGCATCGAGTGCTGCATGAAGTTGAAAACTCACAAAAAAAAAATTGCTACCATACTTCAAAACCTTTTTCCTTATTTTTTTATAAATTTTTTTATTATTTAATTATTTTTAATACGTTAAATTAAGTTAAGAAATGACGATTGAACCTGTGTGCACGACCGATGCATATAAATAAAATAAAGTTAGTAAAAGTTGCTATAAAACATTGTTAGGAAAAATATAAGGGATGAAAGAGATGATCGTTTATGGATCAATTCAAATTGACTCCATCAATGAAGTAGGGTTACTTTTAGAGAGAAAGAAATAAAACTCTTCTAAATTTAACATATTCAAGCATTTTCTTATCTTCCTCTTTGTCGCATTGATGCATAAAATAAAATAGTTGAGGGGAATTGAAAAAATGTAAAAAAGATAGTCAGCCAAAAAGAATTTTCAAAAGAGGATGGCATGCGAAGCCATTGAAAATTTATTAGAAATAAAAAAAAACATTGAATTATCAGAATAATTATTTTGATAAAATACCACAAATATCTTTACACTAAAGAACAGTAAAAATGTGACTATAAGAAGTCATTTGGTATTTAAGCATGGTAATCTAAGTTGTAATATATAATTTCAGCTAATCCAAGATCACCATAATTCATAGTAAACCAGTTTTTATATAAAATATGCATATTTAAGATTATAAAAGTCTAGTAACCTTAAATTAAGTTATTGACTTTCATGTAAATATTTAATAATACTTATTACACATTTAATTTACATTTAACAATAATTAAATATTTAATATTATATTATATTGAACATTAAATATATAATACAATAGTTTATATTGATATTAAATTTAATATTAGCATAATATTTAATATATTAAATACTATTATATATTTATATATTTTAATATTAAATTATTAATATTTATGACCTTAAACTATTATATAAAAAATAATTATAATTTATATACTAGTATATGTTATATAAAAAAATTAAATAATATTATATATATATATAATATTAAATATTTTAAATTTAGATATCTAATCTTTTAAATCAATTTATAAAGAATTTAATTTTTACAAGAACATTTCATATTCGAATAAAAAAAGACTTCCACTTACAAGATAAAAAATATAATAAAATTTAAAAACATAGCAAACTAATTACTGAATTTTATTATTATATTCAAATATGATAATCTTTTATTTCTTAAAATTTGATTACTAAGTATAACATTATCAGGAATATAAAATTTTAAATAATATTATATTATTCTATTAAAAAAAAAGCAAAGGAATACTCTGGCAAATGGGCAATGCTTTGGTACCAATATTGGGCCTCTGATAGTTTCTCTGTGTGTGGACGGTCGCGATTAATAGGATGAGCTCCTTTGATCCAATCGTGGACAAGAAAGGATCTCACCTCAAGATGATTCTGGGTCCCCGCCCAAGGCGGGATTTTCTATTTGCACCGTCCAAATTACTCAGCACTGGTGTGAAGTACAATCCATCGGCAATGGTAAAGATGGACAAGTTTTCATAGAGTTTTACCTTCACACAATTTTGTATCAGCCACCTCCTCCTGGGTATGGCATTGGCATTACAAACTGCAAATTTTAATATCTTATTGGTGCAGACTCCTTCAAGTATTAATTTCTATGTTCTTTCTAGTGTTGGATGCCCACCAGGTCTTTCAGTTGCTCAATCAGATCGTGTTACTGGGAAGCTTCCGTTGAAAGGTGACATGTTGATGATGAGAAAAGTAAGGGTGTTTTGTGTTACTCAATCTTCTTTTTTGCAATATTTTCCAACTATCAAGCATGTGACTTTCCGTGCGAGTCGGTGGCCAAATTTACTCATTGCACTTGCATTATAATCTCTTCTACAGCTTGGGATTTTGAATGTCATAGAAGCCATGCAGTTGGGTCCTGAGCTTGTTTATCCTCTTTATTTAGCTGCTTCTTCAGATAGGTACGTACTTCTATGATAGTTTAATAAAGTAACACTGCATGAGCACTCTTAACAGGCATCTTTAATTATGTCATTTGCCTTTTGTTTTGTTCAAGTCAAGAGCCTGTTGTTAAGAGAGGAGAAGAACTCCTAAAATGCAAGGCTGCAGGTGTCAATTCAGATGATCCTGATCTGATAAGAAGACTATTTATGCTATTTAATGGTATGTGTTTCATGATTCATTAACTGTTGCAGATTATCCACAGCATATATTGTTCATCCTTGATGCATATTCTAGTGTTTGGTCTATATAAACTAATGTTCAAGTTTATGTTACTTGTTTAATTACAATAATGGCAATTTAATTGGGGGGATACCAGATTTTTAGCATACTTCCACTTGAATACATAAATTGAAGGTTTACAGCCAAACCTCGAAAACCTATGCAGCTTGATGGTTCCACTTATTTAGAAAGATAGTTTTAGAGTTGGAGTTAATGTGACAGTCTTCACAGGAGTTTTGTCTGGATGTTCAATTGTGTTAGGTGATGTACTGGCAGGGTTTTGAGGTCAGGATGGGTAATATTCATTAAAATTACCCTTCTTTGTGTTTTGTTTCTTTATTCATTTATTGTTATTTGTGCGTCTGGATGAAATTATCCAGTCATTGGAATATAAGCAAGTCTTCCATGGGCAAATCTATAATTATTTTCTTTAACGACAACAAATCTTTTCTCTTGTTTCTTTTTTTAAAATTCTTTAGACAATCTTATTGAAATCCTTTTGCTATTAACTCTGACAAAGTTATTTTTTAGATCTCTCCTTTTTCAGTTCAACCAAAATTGTGACATGCAATAGATTTCACAAGTGGTATACTCGAGATTAGGTCCTTTGGACACCAGTTCTCAAGCAACAGTTCTGATATCGGATAAAAAATACAAAAATGGTATTGGTTTTTGGGGTTTAGAAAAGTCAGGATTATTCTCCTTTTGTTTTAAAATCCTTCTGCCCCTTTAAAATAATAGAACCTTCAAGTGGCAATTCAAGATTTTAAGTTTTGTCTAATGCCAATCAGTATTGGCTGAAATGAATTGGTTTTGTCTGAGATTGTACTAAAACTGACCTCCAATTTAAGCTTTTGAAAATCAACCAGTTTTGGTGGTCTTGACTGGTTGCAGCTGGAAAAACCATATATGCTTTTTATGAGTTCTTTTTTTTTTTACCTTCATGTTGTGGTTGATGCTTCTTGAAATACTAGTGTTCCTTTTTCTTGAGTTAAAGGAGGAGATAGATGATGAACATAACTTTTGATGAGCCAGGGCCTTCGAAACGACTCTTATTATGTGTATATGGATTTTTTTAATGAAAAGGAAAAGGCCATTATTATAGTACTTTATAAAGACTAATGCAAACAAATAAATAGAAGGCATGATCACTCTTGTAATAACATATATATAACCACCTACATTTATCTTAATAATTACTTACAGTATTAGAAAGAAATGTCCCAAATCATACATTTGCAAATTTTACTAACAAAATGACGAAAAAGATTTGAAATGCATGCACTGCTGGAAAACTCTTAATTGCTACATGCGATGAAATTTCAAACAACTAAAGTTCAAGAAGCAGATGATATTTTTTCTTGCACCGAATACCAGTACATTTTATGAATTTTACTTACATGCAACATTAACTTTTCTGGTTTCTTTTATTTGTCTTTATTGCTTTTAAATTTTTTTTTCAAATTTTTTCTTATATTATGACCAAAAGTCTTAAACTCACAGTGAAACTGTTGAAACTTCTGAAATTACTGACTCCAAAACTCCAGAAGCCTTTAAAGATGCAACTGATTTCAAACTGTGTGGTAGAGATTTGGAAGATAACAAGGGAAGTAAAAATATTACTAAAAGTGGAAAAAGGAATAATTTTCAGGATGCTAGTACAGGGGCATCATTTGTTAAAATTATGTGAATCATATACCGTGATTTGTTGTTGGACTGTAAACCTGAGGTTTGAGCTGAAATGCATTTCTTTGATGTTTAGTCAAGAAGCCAGGGGAGCACCTTTCTTGCTCTTACTACACTTCTCAAGAAGTCAGGAATAGAAAGGCGGGGTAAATACCTACAAAGATAGGCAGGCTGATTATTTTTGGTTTGGCATATCAATATTTGTATGGATTCATGCTAATCACGCACAACTTCTCAAGAGTGGATTGAATTGTTTTTTTGGATACACAAATACATATTTTTGGTGGGATTCATATTCTTGTTATTTTCCTTCTCACTTGCCTGGATCCAATATTTTGTCCGAAAAATTCACCTGAATGTTTCTTTCCTTTGGTTTGGTTTCATTTTTGCTGTTAAAATACTTCGTGTAGTTTATATTTGATCATTTTTGTTTGTCTATTAATTTTTTACATTTATCAGGATTTGAATTTATTTCACCACTGACAGGTACCGCTGGGGTTGAAAACACAGCAGTAGATTCCAGGGTTGCTCCAGCAAATTCTGCTTACGAGTGCGGCTAATGTCTATTTTCTGCCGATCAACAACTGCAGCTAATGCTTTTCCTTCAACACTTCAATGCATCTTTTCTTGCATCTATGGTAAGGTTTTTCTTTTCTTCCCTTTCTGTACCATGGTGCTACTTTTAGTTCCATATGTTATTCGTTAATCATTCTCAGTAATGTAAGCTGCTGATTTTGTCATCTGCACGGTGATCAATCAGCAGAGGCAGGCATTCCTTTTCTTTTCATTTATTAGTTCTTCAGAAGTGGAAGCGCTTCTTTGCTCTACTCTTTTACTCAGATTTTAACCCCTGCTTTCTGTACAATTCTAGTTTCTCCACTTTGAGAATGTCCTTAATGGGTTTCATGTAGGTTGCAAGCAACTGAACTATGTTATGTGAATGGGTGTCTTATGATTGAATACATTTTGCCGTCACTGGATCAAAAGCTATAAAATCTTTCAGAAGCAACATATTAAGAGACATAAAAAGAAAACGATGGATTGAGACTAAGAACTCAGTGCCATGCAAAAATTATTTATTTTTATTCTTTTAGGAGTAAAACACCATCAACAATGTTTTTGTTTTCTTCTACCATTTGAAATCAAATTGCCAATAACAAAATTTGGGTGTTACGGTAAAATTCCAAAACTAGTTGTTTGGTATATGTGAGCATGCATTAGAACCATGCTTCAAGTCTTGGTACTAGATCCTGTACTGGTAGCTCTTCATCACGGCTCAGTATGGTATGACAGGTTCTTGTATGGACATATGGCAGACTGTTGGAGCTGGTAGAACACCTTTGGGATTTGTCATTTTAGGACATATGAAGCCCCCATATTGGGTTGGTCCACTATACCCTGGCTTTGCTTCAGACAGAATGATGGCAAGATTTGAGGAGTAGTGTGCTTTTCCTGCTTTTTTTAAGCTCTTCAGGTGTTGACTAGTGCTGCTTTTTTATTTTATTTTATTTCATGGAGAACCCTGTGTCAATGTCTTGTTGTATGATACTTCTTTTCATTCTCTTTATTTTTGCTGTTCTCATATTTCTTTTTTGCTTCACGATTCACCAGGCTGATGGAGATACTTCACATAAAAAAATTTGATTTTGCAGTTGCTATTTTTTTAAAAAAATGGATTTGGAATGTGAGAAAGGACTGTTAAATGAAGAAAATAAAACAAAGAAATGAAGAATAGTAATTGACAACTTTTTAAGGGCTGACATATCATTATGTTTGGTATTTACATCTCAATTCTCACATTAGACAACGATAAATGTATCATGTACCTTGGCTTGAATGTGACTCTTGCATTGCTATATTTTCGACATCATAGCCTTTGTGTTTATTTTTATTTTTATTTTTATTTTTGGTGTTACAATGTATTTTATCATAACATTTGCCTTTTCATTGTTGGTTCTTTTAGAGGTTAATTTCCTCGGTTCTATTTGATTCCTTTGAACTTAATATGATAGGAAGCGAGACCACTTCAAGGTTGAAGCAGTTGGGGATGGAATTTACTGTTTGGGTGTTTAAACATGTGAGAGTCTGGTTTCCATGCAAGTTTTTATTTTTTACTTTATCTTGGTTTGCTGGTCAGTTTATTGTTATTTGCTCTTTTTAGTGGAACATATGTAGACGCTTTATCCTAAGGGACAGACGTGTTTTTTAGCTATGAATTCAACATGTGACAACACTCTCTCTCCCCCTCTCTTCTCTCTCTATTTTTCTCATGACTGCATGTGTCTATTCTATGTATGAATACAGATCTATCATCAATACTGCAATTGTGCATCCATGGTCATTTGGCTTGATAGTGATATCTTAGTCTGGTGATCACAAATGCAGAAGACTGCTTTAGGTGTTATTATTTTCTTGTAGGTTTATATAGTTGACTTTTCTGGACTACTGAAGTGGCAACTTGCTAAAAAGAAATTTAATATTTGTGCCCTCATAGTTCACATTTTTCAATTCAAGGGAGCCAAGGATTATAGTGCCTATGTGTATTGTGCCATATCCATGGCAATACCATGCTGTTATGCTATTAGGAAAAGTAGGAGTTTGTATTTCTTTACTATTAGCATTGACCTATTTCACTATGTATTAATCCGAACTAATGCATCTCTATTTAATACTTGTGAATACATACTGATTACTAAACTACTTGTAGCCTCCTTATTTTAGACCATGCCCAACCATCTAAAATTCTCTTCCTCTTTCTTTTTCTTGGATAGAAATTCTGGGACTGATCTATATGTTTAATATTGTGTTGACAACAAATCATCATTCTTCACTGGACCAATGCTTGGAAATTAAGGCAACCCATCATATATGATCTTCCTGCAGTACCGCCAGTACATGAGAATTCCAAAAGAGTGAAAGCATGCTTCTAACACAATATTTTTTTGAAAGCATGGACGTTTGACATATACTTCCATAATCCTTATTGTTAAATTTGAGCTCATTTGTGTTGTTCACCTATAAGTGCAGTTGTGTGATGTCAGTATTTATGACAAATTACTTCAGACTATGTGATGCGCATGATATCAAACAATCGACACAGATATCTAAGAAGACTCGTGATCCTACATTTTCAAAGGAAGTTAAAAGCTATATATAATAGTTTGAAAGCTGTCTATATGCTGGTATAAAGCAATTTAATTGTCTAAGTCCGACCATACCATTATATGCTAATAGTAAAACCTTTTCTGGATTCCAATATTTTTCTATGCCAGTCATGTCTAGTTTTGGTATGATATGGCACCAGGAATGTTTCTATAATGCTGGTCTTTGACTGGTGCATTGATGAAATACGATACTTCGATAATTGAGATAGTGAAAGTGATTGTGCAGCCCCTAACAGTGACCAGGTGCTGCCAAAAACAGCAAATGACTGGTTCAATCTGGCTTTTGTTGTTTCCTTGATCACTGCAGTTGAAGATGGCTCTGACTGGCTTGTTTATTGAACTGCAAGTTGACTTATTTAGTTAAGATTTAGATCTCTTATGGGATCTGTGCTGCAGCCAAAGATGTTTTTGGCTGACCTGCTGCTTGAGCTGCAAGTTAACTTCTTTAGTTAAGATTTTTATCTTTATGAGATCTGTTAAATAGAAATCTTTTTAGAAACTTTAGGTGTCCAAGTTGAGAGACTCTAGATTGGTTTTAGAGTCTAAAGTGGACTTAGGAAATTTTGTAGTCAATTAGTTTATATGAGGAGTTGTTTATGCACACTGCAAAAGTTCTTTTGGCCACGTGGCACAGAGGGATTGGTGTCACAGGTGGGAATTAGTGCACCATACATGGGAGGTAGTTATCGAGCTGCCAGCCTAGCATTTATTGGCCCAAGCAACTTTTCATGTGCGTGCAACTGGCTTCCCAAGCATTTCCTTTATCTAGGAGACCAATGGTTGACGGTTTCAGTGTTTTATTATCTCCTTATTAAGTGCTGTCTTAGGCACAATTTGTGGGCTGTCTTAGGCACAAGTTGTGGCTGATCAATCCTCCTAGAATGGAGTGGGCGAGCTCTTTTGGTGATGTGATGAGATATTGGTATAATCAAGTTTAATGGCTTCAGGCCTCTCCTTTTCCTTATCTATGTATGCATCCTCTTCTGTTATTTCTCTGTTCTCTAAATTTTCTGACAGTTTCTTCTGAATCCTCCTTAATCTTTTCCGTCATCTATATTTATTTCCACCTTCAACAGTGACAGAACCCTGTGAAAACTATATCTGGAACACAACTGCTGTAACTTTCCTTACTACAACAGTTCAGCAATCAAAATCGAAGCTATTAGAGATTTTAGCTGAGAAAGGATCATAAATTTGTCACACAAAAAAGAGAAATCAATCTTTTCTTTGATGCTTGTAGCCAACTCCAATCCTAAACTACATCTTGATCCCCAATGAAATCTCTTGGCGGCTACATAGATGCCTGGATTTGGTTTGGAAAACGTCCTTGAATTGTTTTCTATTGTTTTTCTTTCAAAATGAAGTAGTATTTTTCATGTTTTCCATCACCATACCTCCATCACCTACTACCATCTTTACTACCAGCGCCATTCTTCTAATGCACAACTACCGCGATGACCACTGCCACCACCAGCCATCCTCCACAACCATCACCACCACCAACAGCGCCACTATCAGCCATCCTCCACGACCACCACCACCACTATCATACCTTTACTATAGCTACCTTCTTCACCTACCACTACCACCATACCTTGTTCATCCTTCACCACTATCACCATACCTCGTTCATCCTCCACCACCACCACCACCACCACCACCACCACCACCACCATCATACCTTTACCACCACTTTCATCCTCTACCACCGCTACCATTGCGGTCACTATACTTCCACTGTCTCTACCACCACTACTATTACAACACTCACCATCCTTCGCCATCCACCATTATAGCACCATTATCCACCACTGCTACCGACACTATCATACATTCACTATCATCACCGCCACCATACTTGCACCACCCACCACCACTGCCACCCCCTTCAACCACGCACTTTCTGTAGGAGCATATTGGCCCCCCAACAGCTACAATCTTCTGCTCTCGTGCCTGGTTTGTTGTTGCATACACGAGGTCCCTGCTGTATCATGATCAATTCAGATTGTTGTAACTGATGGTCAATCTCTTTCTGACACTATCCAGTGTAGCTGGATGCAGTCACTCGGACCTTATATGCACAAACTTGATCACCTAAGAATGCAATAAAGAATAATACATGGTATGATTTGCTTGTTGTTGATATACTAGATTGACTGGTAATTTTATACCATGTAACATAGCTTTAAATTTTTGCTATAGTGATTTTGAGATGCATTTCATTTGAAAGGAAAGTTTTTTAGAACTGGAGAGTTTTTCTTATATTTCTTCATGTAGGCAGTCATGGATCAGTTGAAGCTTATGGGTCCTGTCATCTTGGGTGGGATTTTACGATCGCTTGATGGTTCCTCAATCACAGAATCAGGTCAAGAATTTTTTATTTCTTATTTTTTGCTTTGTCCCTAAAACTTTTGTTGAAAGTCAGCTGAATGTCCATTATATTGTCTTCAAAAACTCTAAGAAATATTGCTTTTAATGCTTTTTTTTTCCTTTTAAAATAATTTTACATGCTGCTGCTAGATATGTCAAAATATTTGCTTATCAAGCAGTCGGTTTGCTTGCATCTCGCATGCCTCATCTTTTCAGGCACGTTTTCCTTCATAGTTGTACTTTTATGCGTAGGTTGCATAAATTGTTGCTATTACAATCAATAAATCATCTTACATCTTATCCATATGTCCCCTTTTACTAGAGACAAAATTGACATGGCTGTTCGACTTTTCACTGCTTTGAAATTGGAGGATCAGTCTCTTCGTCTTACTATTCAAGAAGCAGTTGCTTCCCTTGCAATAGCTTACAAGGTACTTCGGTACTTTAAGAGTTTGTCTAATTGCATTCTTGTAAGTTTTCTGTTGCTGATATCATGCGATGTTTTCTGTTGCTGATATCATGCAATATAATTGTAGTTTTCTTGCTTAAATTCTTTTGTGTTACATGAAGTCCATGTTATATGGTGGCTTCTCTTTTTTTTCAAGAAAGATGGAAACCATAATTGCTATTATGTTTATACAGTCTTTAACTTTGTGGTAGCTAACAATTAAGTTGAAAGCAAGGTTCATTTGTTGAATATGGCTATTCAAAGATTGTTTTGTTCCATTTAGATATCATAAATTCATAATACTGCCAACTAGTTGTACTCTGAAGTCTTTTGTTGATGGCTAAATATGTGTCTTCTTTTGTTTTCCATAATCATGAAATGAATCATGTTTCTTTGATATGCACTTATTCAAGGAGATGAAATGATGTACTTGAAAATACAAAGCTCGAATACTTCCTCTGGCCATAACATGCTGTCCGCACATGAAAGATAGTGCACTTAATAAATGTAACATGCAAAAGGTGGTAAAAAATGTTTTTCATTGGCTCACATGCTGTTTCACATTTGCCAAAATTGTTGGATGTCAACATTTACAGACATCTGGATGAACAGTTTCCTACTTCATATGTCTAATTTTTTTTAATCTATGATAGGTATATTAATTAAAGCGTAATGTGTTAATTGTCCAAGTGTATTATAAGGTGATATTGAAAGTAAAACCAGTTAATAAGTAATACAGGCAACCACCTGAACGGTTGAAGGAGTCATTTCTCGGATATAATAGAATCCAGTTGCTTCAGTAAGGTTCAGATGAAGTAAAAAAAATTGCCTTGAAATTGTTCACTCCTAGAAATTATACTAATAAAAGTGCTTATCTATGATAGGTATATTAATTAAAGCGTAATGTGTTAATTGTCCAAGTGTATTATAAGGTAATATTGAAAGTAAAACCAGTTAATAAGTAATACAGGCAACCACCTGAACAGTTGAAGGAGTCATTTCTCGGATATAATAGAATCCAGTTGCTTCAGTAAGGTTCAGATGAAGTAAAAAGAATTGCCTTGAAATTGTTCACTCCTAGAAATTATACTAATAAAAGTGCTTATCTATGTGTGCTTGCTTTTTCTTCGATGCCTTATTTAATCTAGGATATGACATTAGCACAATTGTTCTTGTGCAAGCCATGGGCCAACATAATAGACATACCACATCCTGCACTCCTTTCTAATTTCCAACAGATTGCATGGAAGTGCATGACATTACTCATAGCTATGCTGTTAAATTTCTCTGTCTTCTTCTTCTGGAAGCCTGAAGCGAGTTAGATTGTTTTCTAGTGATAAATCCAAGGGGCCATTTAGTTGCCTACAATTCAATTGCATGCAACTCAATTCTAAGCTGCAATTCAAAGTGTGTATAATTGGAAATTGTAGTTGTAGAAGGGGTATGCAAATGCAATTACACTTGTTTGGTTGTTTGATGTGAAAAGAGGTATGGTTACTCTATAATTGAGCTATTGAGCTAATAAGGTATGCCCATGAGAATTAGTGGTTAATCACATTTTCTATCATATATATATTTTTTATAAATTATAATTATAATAAGAATAGTATTGCTATTAAATTATCATTGGATTAGTATGATTATAATTACTACCGTAATTATGAATAGAAGATGATATTACAATAACTAGACATGTTGTTTATCATATGCATTATAATAACTAATAGTTATTATATTGTTTGTTATATGCAACTATAATTATTATCATAATATAATATGTAGATTATAGTATTATAGTCATATTATATTGCAGTAGTGTAGTAATAATAGTATCATTGTCACATTATTATAATATCCTAGCAATAACAAATATAATTTATTTTACTACTATTATAATGATAATGTAATATTATTTCTGATAACATGATACTGTAATAATATAACATTATTATAGTATTGTAATAATATTATAATAAGAGTAATAATAAATATAATTATAATGCAAATTACAACATAATATAGTATAATAATGTATATTTATGATAATAAAATATTATAATATAATTACTATAATGTAACTAAATATTAATATAACAATAGTAAATTACTTTTAATATTATAATTGTATAATGCGAGTGCATGAGGGGACCCTTTTCAAAGAGCTTTCTTAATCACAAGATTCCTTGTAGTTGAAATCGTGATTAATTGTGGCTGTGCCGCTGTAGTCCCAATTACAAATTTTGGAACCTTTTTAAGCCATTGAACCATAGCCTAAAATTGCAATTGTAGGCATCTGATAGATAAGTTTGTGGAGGCCCTCACCAAACTTTCACATATCCTGTTTAAAGGAATTGTTTTTTTTTTTTTCAAATTAGTTCCTTAAAACTTCTAAATTTGCATATTAATTCATGTCTTTTCCATATTTGTATTTTAATCACTGAAATGTTGCAACTTATTGCCTATACATTCCTTTGGTTAACTAGACGAGAATGGAATATCCTACTTGATCCTCCTGGCAGTGTTAACTTCACATCTTCAGGTCATTTTTGCACCTAGCTCTCAAATTGAATTGACCCCTTGCGTCCCTCCACTGCTACTCTCCTATTGGCCAAGCACTGAGCATGAAGAGAGTAAAGTGAGCAAGAAAGGGCCATGTCCCAAGCCTCATTAGCTGTTAAGAAAAGGACATTGTTATTGTTCTGCATGCTAGCTGAAGAATCCATTGGTACAAACTGATAACTTTGTGAGGATTTTATTATCAATATGGAAAAGATGGATTAATATGCAACTATGAAAGATGTTAGAGACTAATCTCCAAAATATCCTATTTAAAAATGTTCCGTCTTTTCTTTCTTTTAGCACTGTTCTAGTATATTCTTTTGAAGGATTTAGATCAAATGATAATTTTGCTTGTAATCATGATTTATTCATTTGACATTGTATTTACGTGATCAGATTAGTTGGGATTACTTTGCATGTGTATGCTCATCATTAATTATGCCATTCTTGATTGCTATGTCTTCTTGCTAAGAAAGTTTTCTTGGAAATGTTTCATAAATCTTTCTGATTTGTGCTTTAGGGTGCTCCAGCGGCTATCTTGAAGGATCTGGAGTCACTTTTACTGGAAAATTCTCAAGTGGTAAGAATATTCCCAGTTTAGTTTTTCCATGATTTCCTCGTGTCATCATTCTTTGGAAATGGTCTGCATATGTATAAAAACTAATCATTAGAAGTGCTTGTAACACATAAGATGGATGATGATCCAATTCTGGTCACTGTCTGAAGAAATTGGACAGCACCAGATGAATTTATAGGGCCAGTTTGCTGGTAATTTTATTTTTAGCATTGTGTTTTGATGTCTTATGCAATAATAGGCTATAATCTTTTTTAACCTTTTGTGCCAATTTTTTAAAGGAACAAAGTGAGGTCCGATTTTGTGCTATGAGGTGGGCAACATCTTTATTTGATTCACAACATTGCCCCAGCTGATACATTTGCATGCTTGGTGCTACAGATTCAAAGCTGGATATAAGGTTGCTTGTGAATTCTTTATAACCACTTGTTATGAGCTTGCCTTTTATGCATTTGATTGATATCTGGATTTTGTTCTTATTATTGTCTTTTGATATCTGGTCTTTTCCTTTATGAGCTTTTTTTGATTATTGTTTGTGTGAGATTCAATTCTGTTCTCTTGAAATCCTCTTTATGGTGGGCTATCTTTGTTTGGTGGAGAGCACTTTTATATTCTGTTGGTCATGTAATGTTTACTTAAAATGCTACCTTCATGGTGAAAGTGCCTGCTTTCAAAGACTGGTATCCTTATTCAAATAATTAACAACTCAAGCACTGCAGATTAATTTGCCTTGCTAAATTGTTGTTCAAGATATTGCAACTGTAAGTCATATCTTTTCTGTTGTAACATGCTGCAGTAAAGAAGGGGGAGGCCCTCGCTAGGCTTTCCCATTTTATTTGCATCTTTTATCTAAATAGCATATGTTGTTGTAGTATATGCTATTTACTGAGATTGAAATCAAAGTACATATTTACTTATTCTATACATTTCATATCATGATCAACAGACCAGCTTGGTGTTTGGTAACAAGACTAACAATCAAGGTCATTGTTATAAGTTTCAATAAGCATATGTAATCTGTTATTCTCAAGGACTCAAGTAATCATTTTTACTGCAGTTCTCCTAATAAATGCTCTAAATGACTTCCAGATTGCTATTCAAACTTGTTATATGGCTCTATAAGCATCCAAGAGTGGCCTAACTGGTTTCTGATTGGGCCTGAATTTATCTAAAGTTGTCATTGGTAGAATTCAGCTCATTGTATGTTTACTAAGACATGCAATGCATGTTGTTTGAGTGTAGGGTAACTGTTCTTCTCTCTTTGCATTTATTCAGTGTGTGGGAATGCAAGCTTTTACCTGCATCTACCCATGTGCTTTTGCATCATCCCTCCTGATGTGTGTGTGGATGGGTGGGTGGGTGCATGTGTGCCTGTGTCTGTGATATGCTTGAGTATGTCCACTCAGATCCAGCTGATGCAACACAGAAAGGAAGAGCTATTTGATATTCTGAAGAATTATTTGTTCAATGTTCTCTCTGAAAATTAGTTTATTAATATGTCAAAAAGCCATCTTCATATAATTTATTGGAATATATATGCATGTATATGTATATATGCATTATGCATTAGAATTCACTGGCTCGTATGAAGTTTGGTATGATCCAACAGGTCCAACTGGTCTAAGTACTTGCTGGCTGCATCCTATGCTGCATTACTCATCAGGTCATAATTGGATGATGGGAGACTAAAAACCAATGATTTGAGCTATTGGATATGAGCTTTTCTAATGGCCTGCAAACCCCCCCTCCCCCCCCCCCCCCCCCCCCGCCAAGAACACACACACAAAAGGTGATACAGAGACTTCTAACCAATGCATCAAGTGGTTAAAAATTAGACAGTTTAAATAATATGAAACAATACATTTTTTTTACCACTTGATGCATAGTCTTGAGGTCTTCAAATTACATAATTTTTGGTGTGCAAGTAGCTTAGAGCTGGTGAATGACATCCAACGGCTAGGATCATTGGTGTTGGGCTCCCATCATCTAATCATGATCTAACTAAATTTTGTCTGTCTGTAGAGAGGGGGAGAGAGAGAGAGGCTCGGATGCTTCTAGGAGCATTTGGCTCTAGATGCTTCATCGTCAAAAACTATGAAGGCTTTTCAATATAAAAATTAGCATTATTTTATTTTAGAATCCCTTGCCTATGCATTAAACTGTCAAAAATGAATGACAAAAGTATAACTAATGAGAAAAAACGTAGTGTAAGTGATATAATTTATAATTCTAAACTTTGATATTGATCTAAATATTTCAAAGCATATGCAAATGAAATTTAAAGACTATATAATAGACTATAATAAATTTAAAGAAAGAAAAAAAAGTGGTAAGTAATGCCAAACTTAAAGCCTATGATGATTTATATAATAGACTAGATACGAAAGAAGGTGAAAAGACTATATATAAATTAGCAAAACTAAGAGAAAAAAAGCAAAAGATCTTGACTATATTAAGTGTATTAAGGATGAAGATGAAAGAGTCTTAGTAAAAGAAGAAGAGATAAAAGAATGATGGTAAAGTTATTTTAAAAAATTATTAAATAAAAATAATTTCATAAATTTAAGGATAGAAGGATGTGATAACCTAGGAGTAACAAATGAGCATAAATTTTTTCGTAGATTTAGCATGCTTGAGGTTAAAAAAGTTTTGAGTAAAATGAAAAATGCAAAGGCATTAGGACCAGATACAATCTCTATTGAGGTTTGGAAAGGCTTAGGAGAAATTGGAGTCATGTGGTTAACCAATTTATTTAACAGTATTGTAGTAACTAAAAGAATGCCGGATGATTGAAGAAAAAGCATATTAATACCCGTATACAAAAATAAAGTAGATATTCAAAACTGTGCAAATTATAGAGGGATTAAGCTAATGAGTTATACAATGAAATTATGGGAGAAAGTAATAGAAAATCGATTAAGAGCTGAAACTTTAGTGTCAAATAATTAATTTGGATTTATGCTTGGAAGATCGACCATGAAAGCTATTTATTTATTAAGAAGATTGACGGAGAGATATAGAGAAAAGAAAAAAAGACCTTCATATGGTCTTTATTGATTTAGAGAAAATATGATAGAGTACCTAGAGAAATAATATGATGAGTTTTAGAAAAAAAAAAAGAGTTATCAAAAGGCACATAGAATTGATAAAAGATATGTATGATAGAGCAATAACTATTGTTCAAACAACAATAGGAGAAACTAGTGAGTTTTCAATTATTGTAGGTTTAAGGATCTGCTTTAAATCCGTATCTTTTTGCATTAGTTATTGATGAATTAACTAAACATATTCAAAATGATATCTCATGGTGTATATTATTTGCAGATGATATAGTGTTGATTGATGAAACTAAATCTGAAGTAAATGCTAAGCTAGATATTTGGAGAGAGGCTTTAGAATCTAAAGGTTTTAAGATTAGTAGAACTAAAACTGAATACATGAAATGTAATTTTAGTGGGAGTAGAAATACAAATGAAGAAACAGTGAAGATTGCAAGCCAAAAGATATCAAGAAGTGAAAAATTTAGGTATTTGGGATCAATTATCCAGCAAGAAGATGAAATAGGTGAAGATGTGAATCATAGAGTTAAAGCAGGATGGATTAAGTGGAGGAGTGCTTCGCGAGTATTGTATGATCGGCGCATCCTATTAAAATTAAAAGAAAAATTCTATAAAACTGATATTAGGCCAGCTATGCTATATGGAATAGCGTGTTGGGCAATATTGAACCATGTGAATAAATTAAGTGTAACAGAAATGCGTATGTTAACATGAATATGTGTTAAAACTTTAAAAGATAGATTTAAAAATAAACATATAAGAGAAATGATAAGGGTAGCCCCAATTAAAGATAAAATGAGAAAAATCGATTATGGTGGTTTGGACAATATAGACCTTTAGATGCTCCAATTAGAAAGAGTGATCTTTTAATAATTCATGGTAAGGATAGAGGTAGAGGTAGACCTAAACTAACATGGGCAAAGATAATTAAAAAATATATAACTATTTATAATTTAAATGTCGACTTGGTCTTGAATAGAGCAGAGTGGAGGAAGCAGATTTATGTAGCTGACCCCATGTAGTTGGGAAAAGGCTTAGCTGAGTTGAGTTAGTATATGCAGATGAAATTTCAATTAATTTGGATGCATGAATAAAAAATCTTAAAAACACATTATTTTGTTTGCATTTGATGTATTGTTTGAAGACCTCAATAATGCATGATTTTTAGTTGCCAGCCAATTTAAATATCATAGATCATGACCAAGGATACTGATTTTCATTTGAGGGGTATTTCATTGTTTTTGACAATGAAGCACTTGCAGCCAAATACTCTTAGAAGCATCTTGGCCTAATTTTATATAGATTATTTGATTATCAATTGACGTGTGCTTGGAAACATGCAGTTTGGAAATGCATGTAATTGGGGTCACATGTGGCTGTTGTTGCTGTAGTTGAAACTACATTTTCAATATCTGGTTTAGTAGGTTTGCAACTGCAGTGAAATAAAATCTGATTTTTGTTTACCTGTAGATGAGAACTGTAGCTGTATTTGGTTATACTATTAAAACAGCATTAATTATGTCACCACCAACCATTGTCCTTGTTGGGATGTATCCATTATAATGATACCTCTAAAGCCCTTTCCTGCTGTAGTATCTTGTCTTATATCAAATTTGGCCATGAGACAAAATACTGTAAAAGAAACCCCCCTTGCAATCTAGGGTCATATTCTGTACAATAAGAAACTTGTACAGGGATGCCCCAGTAAGAATACAAACTGTGCCTAATTCAACTCTGTTCTCTCTTAACTAACTCATGTTTGTACACATGTTGGTAAATTAATATATTCTTTTTTTATCTGTTTTGGCTTTTGGCATGGCAACCCACCTTTGGTTGATCTTAAAGGTTGACAATGTATGATTAATGTACCCCATGTGAATCAGTCACAGTTCAATTATTACTAACATTGGGTGTTTAAATATGATCCTGACTTCTGAATTTTAATTCCAACCGATGTAAATATCAAAGCACAATTTGTTAATGATTTACCAATTGGACATTCAATATGTAATCTGACCCTATATAATCTTGATTTGAATTAATTTAAGTTTCATAATAGTGGCCCAAACTGTAAGGGTGATGCTTGTTGGTTCTGGCCTAATGGGTTTTGTTGAGTTTCAGTTAG
The DNA here is from genome assembly GCA_900491605.1 of Calamus simplicifolius. Taxonomy (NCBI): domain Eukaryota; kingdom Viridiplantae; phylum Streptophyta; class Magnoliopsida; order Arecales; family Arecaceae; genus Calamus; species Calamus simplicifolius. Next base: position 69,094 of record UESW01005024.1, read on the forward strand.
TTAGAGATCACATAGAACACAAATTAGTATGTCAAGTTATCTTTCTCTTCCATCTTAGCCATCTTTATTTGTCTTTCACTCCCTTCTGTTGGCTTCTTTACCTTTCTATTTTTTCCTTCCTTTTCTCCCTTTTTCTGTTTTGTTTGTTCTTAGAACATTATTCATCCATCTAGTTTGCCTCATCACCACCTAGGTATTGGAGTGTACCCACCCTGATGAACGATTGGCTGACTTGGGAACCTTGAGCATTACCTCTTTCTTAAAATTTCAGCTGTTAATCAAGCAGAAAAGTATGTTGGCAAGTTGGATTAAGATCATATTTTCTGCTAGTTGATTCAATTTTGGTGTGTGAAAAATCCTCTGCTTCTGAATGAAATCGATGTGTCAATTGGTCAAGACTATGGGCTCATGAAAGGTCATTAATTTTGATCTTTGCACCATGATCAGAAGTTTGAGAGGCCAGATTTTTGGTATGATTTGGCTGCTAAAAACTGAAAACTTGAATCCAGTATGCTGTCCTTGTATCCTCTATTTCTTGTGCAAGCATCTAAGCAAATGATATTCTATTGTAGACTTTTTATTAATTATCATTGCTATGCCGGTATTTGAGATGGATGACTTTGTTCCCTTTTAGTCCTCCATTGAGTGAAGTGCTGGGGAAAGAGGTAACTGCAATCTTCTGAAGTAGAGAGGAGACTTGTTGGGTTCTTGATGAGTGGTCTTGGTTGTTCAAGGCATTGTTGTTTATTCTTGCTGTTCTATCTGAAGACCAAGACTGATGTGCTAGTTAGAACAAGTTGTTGACTTCTTTAGCTTACACTCATTACTTATCCTGGTAAAAGGCCTGGTTACACTCTGGATCTAGTTACTAGACCTTGCTTCCCATATCTGCAATTTTAATGTTTCTTGATGCTTTTCTCTTGTTTAATGATCAACCATATTTTCAATCTTTTCTTGAATCAATTGATTTTTTATGCTCATATTGTCTTTATTACTTTATAATTTATCTTATTCATGGACCTACCTGTGCATGGATTATATTCCTTTCCTCCTCTTCCCTGGGCAGTATGGTGGTAATGTGCCACCTGCAAGATTTGAACCCTAGACATCTTCTATCGACAAACTCTTATGAGATGGGTGCCAGCTAGATGAACTAACAGCTATTGGCATCACCCTCTATTTGATGGAATAAACAATTTAAGTTAGTTAGACAAGGCTGAAGTAGACAGGGATATGAGCAACTTCATTAGTTGGAGGCTAAATGAGGGCACAAGCCAATGGAAATTGGCAGGTACCTTAGAAAAAGGCTCCTTTAAAAAGATGGTCATGAGAGTCCCTTTTTTTATTTAATAGGTGACAGAATAGTTGATAGAGAAAGCAATGTGGAGAAATGCAACTTGTTTACACCTACTCACTTGGTGACATTTGTTCTTGTTTTACATAACATTCCTGTACTTCTTTTGAGGCTGCAATTATTGGCATTTCATCTTTATGTTTATTTTTCTGAACAACAATATCTTGAATTTTTTATGCTTATAAGGTAGAATTTTGCAACAAAGGGGTGGTAGTGATAGCAGATTTTTTTTTCTTTTGTTTTTTTTTGTTGGCTGCTGCAAAATCTAGCAGTAATTTGTACTTGGAGAGCTTCTATTGGTTGTTCTTTATTACTATATAAGCTAAAATTATAATGTTGTGTTAGACATTATGTGGTCTAGCAACAATTCGTGTTATATGAAATTTGGGCTATAGGGCTTGGTCATGAGGTATAGCAAATTATGCTAGGCTTATTAGAAAAATGGCCTTTATTATTTAAGGCCCATAAACATAGCTGGACATGTAGGACTTTAATTCTTGGATATAGTTAGAAATACAATTGGAGTCCTATGATGCGTGGCACTTTTCCAGAGAAATCTATCTTCTCACAACCACAAAACCCTATTGATACTCCAATCAATTCTGTGGTTGGAGAAGAGAGAAGGGCTTGGCCATTTCTTGTAGAAGAATCTGAAGTTCACAAGATTAATTGCTACCAACAGGTATGTCTTAATCCCAATGTTTTGTCCAATGCCTCACCATGATAGATCTTGGCAATATAATTTCAACTTAAACAATGATCTAGTCTTGAGTAATTGTAAGATGTTACAAGTGAGGAAGCTTGAGGGACTTGCTGATGTGCAAGATTTAGTTTTGTTCCAACAACAGTGTTAACCTGCCTTGGGTTGACTTCTATCAACATTATCAATTGGAACTGACTATTGCTTTCCATCTTCCTTCATATGCTATTTCCTTGTTTGCATATATAAATCCAGATGGTCATACATGCATGTACGTATGTATATGCATGCAGGCACCCACCACCCACCTGCTCGGTATGAAGCCACATGCGTGGATGGACATACACATGAATCTCACAGCGAGTCAGTTATGCAGTTACCTTTTTTTGATTTTAAACTGGATTACCGTGTTCATCACATCCTAGAGTTTGATAGTCTCAGATCTTGTCTTTTTTATTCCCACTAATTTAATAAGGGATATACTTGTTCTCTTATATTTTTTTGTACTTTCAGCGAAATGGCTCTTGAAGGTCTTTATCTTATGAAAGATCAAGGACAGACGTTTGGAACTGGTACTGATCTCAAATATCCTGAGCTGAAGAAGATGCTAGACTATATCTGTAGCCAGCAACCAAAGTTGTTAGATTCTACTGAGCTAAGAGAAGAGAAACTTGTTTTTCCATCAAAAACATATGTTGCCATGATTAAGTTCTTGATGAAGTGCTTTGAGGCAGATATTAGCATATGCAATTCTGATGTGGGCACAGATATATCTTGTTCTCCAGTAGTAGCAATGTGCCTGTTATTAGAGCATGCTATGGCATTTGAAGGATCGGCTGAGTTGCATGCTATGGCATTTGAAGGATCGGCTGAGTTGCATGCCACGGCATCTAAGGCATTAGTTGAATTTGTTCTCATTTGCCTCAGGTTATATTTTTTTGGATTTTCTGCTGAGATTGAGTTTTTTTCCTTCTCTCTTCTTTCAGTTGTACATGATTTTTAACACTTTTTTTCTTGTCCAGCTTGTTGCCTCACACTATGCAGACCGTATATCTTGGTTGAAGCCTTTACTAGGTCATGTTAACTCTGATACTCGTGAATCTGCATCTCGCTTGCTGGGAATGGCATGTTCTGCTATTTCTACTTCTGCAGCATCTGCACTTATATCTGAGCTTGCTTCCTCCACTATTGGAGCTCACATAAGGTTTGTGTAATAATTTCATGCATGCTTGCTAGCCCTGGATAGGTTTCAGTTCTCTTTAGTTGAATAGAATTGATCCTTTCTTGGTTGCTCTATATGAATTGCTTCCAGATTTGAGAATCATCGTGGGGCATTATGTGCCATAGGATATGTGACAGCAGAGTGCATGAAAGAACCACCCACTGAGTTTTTATTGACCCTACATTATAATGTTCTTAATTGGATTTTACTAGTTTTTATGCAATATTTTTGTATTTCTTACATTTTATTGTCCGGCGTTCAACTTTGTTGGAAAGGTTGATATCTGTGTATTTTTTCTTTCCTCATCTCCATCTGAAGTATTTGGAAAAGCTTTTTTCTGCTAAATTGCTTCTGCATTATTTTATTTCCTCTCCAGCTCCTCTTTCTCTCTCTCTCTCTCTCTCTCTCTCTCTCTCTCTCTGTGTGTGTGTGTGTGTGTGTGAGTGCACGTGTGTATGGTTAATTAACGCTTTATGTTCAAAGAAATGAACTGTGGCTGGGAGTTGTAATTAGGTGCTTGTTTCTACAGGTGCTAAATGAGAAATATATGTGCTGAAAGAAAAAAAGTACTTGATTTACATATTTAAAGCTGATTATGGCGTTGAAAATGGTTAGAATAAATTTGGAGAATGATACGAATGATATGCCAACAAATTCACAAATTTATACCATGATTTTATTTTGTTTGCATGTAATACAAAGAACCATGTCCCTTGATTTTTAGATCACCTGGTGCTTGAAATTTTCTTCATGTTGTTGTATAATGAATATATTTTCTCAGTGAACTAAAGGAGTTTATCTTCCACTTTTAGTCACCCTTTGGCTTTAAAGTTCTTGATATGCTAGTGTGCCCTGTATATGTCTTGAATGCTACATGACTGCACTTTTCCTTTTACATTGCTTATGCTCCACCAATTTGCTTCCTTCTGGAGTTTGCAAACAGCAGTATTGCTACCACCTTTTCTTTTGCTGTCCTACTAAATTTTTGCCTTCTTGAAGATTAGATCTTACCCCTATTATAAGAACTTTATTTCCTTGACAAGTACTAGCACAATTTCCCATACAATACTCTCACAACCTTCTAATGAGGTGCTGTGGACCTTGCATCCCATGCTTCTTTTGCTGACATCGACATGGTTTTGATAATGGGACTCTTGACAGGTACAAGTAGGTTCTCCTTGAGAGAGCATCCTCCTTTGATCAACTTCTCCAAGAACATGAGATGACAATGTATTCAAATTCGATGATAAAATTTACTGGTGAATCTCAATTCTGTAGTGTTTTTATTATGTAGAATTTCTTAACAATTGTGCTGAATGCAAGGTCCATACATAGTGGCATGTCAATAGTGAGAAGCAAAGTTTTAAATCTCATGGGATGGGATAGTTCTGATTTTTTTCATAAAATGAGATGTATGAGGATGCACTGTTGTCCTGGTATATTTTGATATTTTGGATGGGGAATATCCTAAGATATGCCGATTGTGACATGAGGATGGTGGTTGGATGGTTCTGTCTCAATACTTGAAATGATACCCATAGTGGCATCCCTCAGGATGTCCTAGGATTTGAAACCATGATCACAAGTCGAACTAATTATTTATTGCTATGGCCCTGAAACATAGGTGCAGAGAGCATGCAAGGAGTTGCATGAGAGATGTTGATGGGCTGGGTTGGGTTGAGGCTGGCCCCAAGCTCTGGCCTTATTTTCTCCCAAGGTTCAAATCTCCCTCCCTCCATCTCTCTCTCCAAGCTAGGTTCAAGTTAAAACATGAACTCTTAGACCAGGCCTAGTCCAAGCTCATGTGAGTTTCTAGGGCTTAAGAACTCTTTTGCTTAAGTGCCTAAAATTTGACATCGGCTGGATGTTTTTTAGTTGGGCCTTTAGGCTGGCTGGCCTATCATTGACCCTGTGCATGAGTATTTTGCAAGTCTATTGATGAGAGATTAATGTTCTAGGACTCGTCAATTGACTATTTTACCATCACCCACTTTACCTTCTTTTATGCCATACTAAATTTGGCAGGTAGACAAAACATGCTTGTGTATTGCCCTCTTAAACTGAGTAGTATTTGGCCTTATCTATGGTGCTAAGTTCTAGTGCGAGTGCCACCATGAGAGACTTTGTATGATGACTTTTCTAGACAAACAAGTTTGTTATGGTCCTGCTTGGTGGCCTGAACATCTTGTCAAACAGAAATCTTTCTGGCAGTTATTAAGTTATAGAAATATGATGGAAGCTGGGTAAATTTGAAGAGATTGGATAGTTAGGATGACAAGCGATCCCTATTTTTTATGGATAATTGATTCCTTCTGCTTATCTAATCTTTTGAGACAGATTAGCTATATGCCAGCTCCTCAATCTCTTTGAAGCTTCCTATTTTTGTCACATGTTTACGATTAAAGAATTGCCATGAATATTTTATTGGTCTAAAAGATCTTCTGGCATCCAAACAAGCCCTAAGGATGTGTCCTATATAAGGAAAAATATTTTACCTTCTAGCTTATATCGTTTTAATAAATGACATCGTTGTCTATACAAAGAAAAGCATTTATACTTGTCACTTCTTTAGTTTTAAATAAATGGCTTATCATTCTAAGAAATAGCACATTACTTTCCCTAGTTACCCTTCACTCTTGGAATTAAATTCGCTAGATCTACAGTTGGTAATGTACCCAATTCAAAGTGGACTCAGCCTGCCTAACCTGACCTATTGGGTTCACAGGTCTGGCATGGGTCAGCCAATCCTAATCTGCCAATAGGTCAGGTTGTGTTCTGGTTAGGGCCCATTAATCCATCAAGTCAAGTGGCATGCCATATTATTTTTTACTCTCGCTGTAGATAGAGAGAGGGGGGATGGACTTTGCTTTCTTGATAGGAGAGGGTATCTACTTCTTTTGAGTCCAAAATCAATAATGAGGCATTCAGATTGAAAGTCTATACTATTAATCAAGATCTATATCACTCTATAAACTAAATATCACATATTTTTTTCATCTTCAACCCATGCATTATATGGACACAAAATGGATGGTTTTCATTATACTAGTGCGGTAAAATACATGATAAAACATTTGAATCAAGAATCCACTTTATTGATTATAATATATACATGTTAAAAACATATAAAAATCAAATGATATCAAAACATGGTCGCACATTATTTTAACCATATATTTTTGTACCTACTCGAGGCATAGGTTAGAACTATCAAAATATATGAATTTTCTTTTAAGCATTTTTATTGGTATAAATCATTATCAGGGGTGTGGATCTTTTACTTGGATGCTTTATTGTTGATTTGGATTGGAAAGTTGATAACTTCTCACACATATGATGGTGGATTTGTGGGTAGAATGTGAGCCATTAGGTCAATAATCATATTAGTTTGTTTTAAAATTTGAATTGGTATATAGCATTTGTTTAAAGATTTGTGATTTATATTGTTATTTTATTTACTTTGTTATATATCATATGATTTTGTCCTAAAAGCTATGAAAAAAGTAATCTATCGTACAATATGAAGCCCAAAAATGTTCTTGGACAACCTAACTAAAATGCCTAGTGGATGGGCTGCAAGTTGGGTTTGTGTCAAGCTTTATGGGCTTGATATGTGATTTCAATAAGAGAAACTAGTGAGTTTTGAATTACTGTAGGTTTACATCAAGGTTCTGCTTTAAGGCCGTATCTTTTTATATTAGTTATGAATGAATTAACCAAACATATTCAAAATGATATTTCATGGTGTATATTATTTGAAGACGATATAGTGTTGATTGATGAAACTAAATTTAGAATAAATGCTAAGCTAGAGATTTGGAGAGAGGTTTTAGAATCTAAAGGTTTTAGGATTAGTAGAACTAAAACTGAATACATGAAATGTAATTTTAGTGGAAGTAGAAATACAAATGAAGAGACAGTAAAGATTGAAAGCCAAGAGATGCCAAAGAATAAAAAATTTAGGCATTTGAAATCAATTATCCAGCAAGAAGGTGAAATAGGTGAAGCTGTGAATCATAGAGTTAAAGCAGGATGGATTAAGTGGAGTGCTTTGGGAGTATTGTATGATCGACGCATCCCATTAAAATTAAGAGAAAAATTCCATAAAATCGCTATTAGGCCAACTATGCTATATGGAACAGAGTTATAAAACCGCTATTAGGTTAGCTATGCTATATGGAACAAAGTATTGAGCAATACTGAACCAACATGTAAATAAATTAAGTGTAACAGAAATGCGCATGTTAAGATGGATATGTGGTAAAACTTTAAAAGATAGAATTAGAAATAAACATATAAGATAAATGTAGGAGTAACCCCAATTGAAGATAAAATGAGAGAAAATCGATTACGGTGGTTTGAACATATACAACGATGACCTTTAGATGCTCCAGTTAGAAAGAGTATTCTTTTAACAATCTATGGGAAGGATAGGGATAGAGGTAGACCTAAATTAATATTGATAGAAATAATTAAAAAAAATATAACTATTTGTAATTTGAATGTCAACTTAGTCTTGAATAGAGCAGAGTCGAGGAAGTAGATTTATGCAGCCGACCCTATGTAGTTGGGAAAAGGCTTAGATGAGTTGAGTTGAGTTGAGTTTATATGTGATTTCAATCTGACATGAATCCGATCCAACCCGTAGATTCTACTCCTAACTAGATCTGCTCATGTCTTTATACGCATGGTAGTAACCCTCTTCAGGTAGTGTAATATGATGAATGAAATAGCAATTTCAAGTTATCATATCCATTTATATTTTACAGTACATTTTTTTAATATATTTATGGAATATCATTTTTAGTTTTGCTTTCCTTCAACTGTTGGCATTTATGAGCTAGACTGCTAGAGCCTTTATCTGTTCTTGCAATAAATAGTAGGTAATTTATTGAGTGGGTTTGTATTATAAATCAGTGTGCTTCTATTGTTTCATCCTTTTTGGTGATGCTTATGTCTTCTGTAGTAAATGAGGCGTGGTTCACATGTGATGTCCACTGACAGCTTCAGAGTTTCACCTCCACTAACAAGAATCCTTATATTGTGAAAAAGCAGGTGTAAAACCCTTTTTACAGTGGAACATTGGAGTTATGTATGGCACCTAAATACATATGCTGATCTGATGTATATGTAGTTCTTTAGTTTACATGCATTTGTAACTGCTTTAGAAGATTCAATGTTCTGTATGAGACAATGGGATCATTAGCTAAAGTGTGCATAAACCTGTAGATTTGGTCTTCGAAAAAAATTAACTAAAAGCAGGAACATTGAATCCTTACTCAGGCTGTAATCTAGTTTTGTAATTACATGGCTTAGTAGATATGATTAACTCGTCTTTTAATTTCTCTTCAGATGTTGAGAAAGCATGAAACGAGAAAGTTAAATGGGACTCTTCTTTTTTAATGTTAATTCAGATGTTGAGAAAGCAAGAAATGGGAAAGTTAAATGGGACTCTTCTTTTTTAATGTTTAGCAGTGAGAATGAAATTCAGTAAAATAGGAGGAAATCAAAAGCCAATTTCCCCTTTTCGAAATGGCATAAATTTTATTTTCTCTTGACGATGATTCTATGAGGTGAATTTAAGACAAGCAGATCTGGCCATTTCTCCTGCATACATAACTTTCTTATTGCAACCAAACAAGAGAAAATTCTTAACTTTCTTTCCATTTACTCCATAAAATTGTTTTTTAAATTTTCAGCAGCCAGACAGGACCTTATGTTTGTATATTTTTTTTTTTTTATGTTGTAAGGCAATATCTAGTGTATTGCTAATACCTCCCCTCTGGTGTGTGAGCATTTGATTTGTGGATTCTGTAGATGGCATGCCCATCCTAGGTTTTACATCATTTTGAATGGCAAATGTATATTTATACACAATATAGATCATGGTATGCGGTACTGGTGTGTACAATGTTGGGTAATGGGCCAAAATACGCCTAAATACCCTAATGGGCTTTGAAAGCCCATCACCGCCCTTTAATGTGTGAATGAGAAATTGCGGGGACATTTAGTCCCATATCGGAAAGAACAAGAAAGGAAGGTTCACTTATATGGAAATCACTTTCTTGAAGCTTAAGTTCCTTAGGCTCACCATAAGTAGAGAGCTTGAGGGTGATGCGTAGCATCATCCTCGCGGTGCGCGAAGGGCGAAATGGGCGCTTTGTAGGCGTACTTTGCACTTCGCACGTGCGCATCGTCGTGAGGAGCTTGAGGGGCTTTAAATTTTTTTAGATCATGATAATCCGACGGTGGAGACTGATCGGATCAAGATAAGGGGCTGAGATCAATTAATCGTTGATCGATCGGATGAATGGTCGAGATGTGGCGATCAAATCATGATCGTGATCGCGATCCAACGGCTGACCAGTCAACAGGACGGTTGGTTGACCAGTCAATAGGATGGTTGGTGATAAGGCATCCGTTCAATCGTTGGTTGGTGATAAGGCACTCGTTCGATCGTCGATTGGAGATAAGTTAATGGACCGATCATGAAAAGGCATATCAAAGACATGCAACCACCTATCTGATAACGTGATCATGAAAAGGCTTATCAGGATAAGGATAGGCTTATCTGATCGGCTGATCTTCAGATCACAGCCATGAAAAGGCTTATCCGATCGCCTGATCTGAAGATCACGATGTCTAAAGGGCATATCAAGGGTGATAAGCCCTTAACCCTTACGTCCTTTGATTTTAGAATTTAAATTAAATTAAATTCGTAGGGTTGCTTCCAAAGGGTACCTAAAACCTATAAATAGGACCTTAGACCTAAGCATTTCATTCATCCCAAGCCATTCGAATTGAGTTCAATCTGAATCAATTCTAGTCTTCTCCTTTCTTAGGCATTTGCATACTTTCCTAAGGGTAGTATAGCAATAGTGCATTGAAAAGAGAGTAGCATTCTTGGTTCATTATTTTTGGTGAATTGTAGTACTGCTTTCATCAAAAGGAGACTGTTGTATCCTGGGAGACAATCATCATACTGACCATAAGCACCATTGCGGGACGAAATTATCTTAAGGATATAGAGTGAAACTCTAGCCTCACTCTGATTCATTAGGTAGCCACCATCTGCCAACACCCACCAACAATCTTAAGACAATTTCGTGCTACCACGGAAGTGCTGCTGCAGATGGCTACTATGACGACATCAGTTCAAGCAGAGAGATCGAAGAAATTCTCTGGCACGGACTTCAAGAGGTGGCAACAAAAGATGCTGTTCTACCTCACAACTCTGAACCTGGTCAGAGTGCTGAATAAAGATCCGCTTGTCCTGAAGGAAGGGGAGACCGACAAGCAAGTCATTGCTGTGATGGAAGCATGGAAAAATTCAGACTTCCTTTGCAAAAACTACATCCTGAATGGTTTGAACAATACCCTGTACAATGTATACAACAGTATTGCTACTGCCAAGGAGTTATGGGCATCCCTGGATAAAAAGTATAAGACAGAGGATGCTGGACACAAGAAGTTTGTGGTTGGAAGGTTCCTAGACTACAAAATGGTCGACCACAAAACTGTTATGGAGCAAGTCCAAGAGCTCCAGATCATCCTGCATGAGATACATGCAGAGAGAATGTCTCTCAGTGAGTCATTCCAGGTAGCTGCTATCATAGAGAAGACCACCACTATGGAAGGACTTCAAGAACTACCTAAAGCACAAGCGGAAGGAGATTGGACTTGAAGACCTAATTGTCCGCCTGAGGATCGAGGAGGACAATAAAAGCCAAGACAAGAAGACAGGAGGACAACCTGCTGAGCCACAGGCCAACCTCATAGAAGGAAGAAAGAAACATAAGTTTCCAGGTGAAGGCTTTAAACAGAAGAAGGGCAATCCAAAGAAACATAAATTCAAGGGAGAGTGCTTTGTTTGTGGAAAGCAAGGACACAAATCCAAGGACTGCCGTTTCAAGGATAAAGAAAAGAAAGAGGTCAATATTACTAAAACCCTATCCAAAGAGGTATTCGAGATGATGCTGTCAGCTGTTGTATTTGAAGCAAACATGGTTGACAAAGCAAATGAATGGTACATCGACACGAGCTACCAGACATGTCTGCTCTGATAAGAGTATGTTCTCATCATATACTCCTATCAATGGTAGAAATATGGTCATGGGTAACTCCGCTATATCCAAGATAGAAGGACTTGGCCGCATCGTTATGAAGATGACATCTGACAAGGAGCTTCTACTGAATGATGTGCTACATGTCCCTGACATCCGGAAGAATCTCATATCAGGCTCCCTCCTAAGCAAGCATGGCTTTAGGATGGTCTTTGAGTCTGATAAATTTGTACTCACTAAGGTGGGATATTTATTGGAAGGGGTTAACTTGAATAATGGATTATTCAAGGTAAATGTAATGATTGTACACAGAAACCTTGAAATAAATAAAGCTTCTTTTTCTGCTTATATGATTGATTCCTCTTGTTTATCGCATGATAGATTATGACATGTAAATTTTAATTCATTACGAAAATTAATGAAATTAAAATTATTACCTATCATGAAATCGATCCACATTACAAGTGTGAAGTGTGTGTTGAAGCTAAATTAGCAAAAACACCATTTCCATCAGTTGAAAGAAATACTGAACCTCTTGACTTAATTCACAGTGATATATGTGACTTAAAGTCAATTCAAACTAGAGGAGGTAAAAAGTATTTTATAACATTTATAGATGATTCAACAAGATACTGCTATGTGTATCTACTAAAGTCTAAGGATGAGGCTTTAGAAATATTTAAATGTTATAAGAATGAAGTTGAAAATTAACTTGGCAAAAAGATTAAGGCCATAAGGAGTGATAGAGGTGGTGAATACGATGCACCTTTTGACGAATTCTGTCAAGAGCATGACATTATTCATCAAATTACTGCTCCTTATTCGCCTCAATCTAATGGAATTGCGGAACGTAAAAACCGCACATTAAAAGAAATGATGAATGCTATGTTGATAAATTCTGGTACACCACAGAATTTATGGGGAGAACAATTCTCTCAGCAAATCATATTCTTAATAAGATACCTCTTAAGAAGAAGGAAGTTACTCCATATGAGTTATGGAAAGGAAAGAAGCCTTCTTACAATTACTTAAGAGTGTGGGGGTGTCTAGCTAACGTAGCTATTTCGGACCCCAAAAAGATCAAGATAGGACCTAAAACTATTGATTGTATATTTATCGGTTATGCACATAATAGTAGTGCTTATCGCTTTCTTATGTATAAATCAGATATAACTGATATACAGAAAAATACAATCATGGAATCAAGGAATGCAATATTCTTTGAAGATATATTTTTAAGTAAAAGGAAATTAGAAATAAGTTCAAATAAAAGAACTTATGATGATAATACTGCTAATAGTAGTCATCAGGAAGAATATCCTGAAGATGAACCCAGACGCAGTAAGAGACCAAGAGTTGCAAAGTCTTTTGGTCCTAATTATGTAACTTATATGTTACAAGATGAACCTCAGATATTCAAGGAGGCAATGTCTAATCTAGAAGCACCCTTTTGGAAAGAAGCTGTTAATAATGAAATTGAGTCCATCATGCATAATCATACCTGAGAGTTGGTAGACTTACCATATGGTATGAAACCTTTAGGGTGCAAGTGGATTTTTAAGAAAAAGCTAAAGGCTGATGGATCAATTGACAAGTATAAAGCTAGATTAGTGGCTAAAGGCTTCAAACAAAAAGAAGGTATATACTTCTTTGATACCTATTCACCAGTAAGTAGAATAACATCTATAAGAATGTTAATCACTTTTGCAGCCATTAACAATCTTGAAATTCATCAAATGGATGTTAAAACTGCTTTTCTGAATGGTGAATTAGATGAAGAAATATACATGGAACAACCTGAGAGATTTATTGTTCCATGACAAGAAAAGAAGGTGTGTAGACTTGTTAAATCCTTATATGGATTAAAGCAAGCACCTAAGCAATGACATATAAAATTTGATAATGTCATGTTATCAAATGGATTCAAAATAAATGAATGTGACAAATGTATATATGCCAAAACCTTGCTTGAAGGGTATGTGATAATCTGCTTATATGTAGATGACCTGTTAATCATTGGTAGTAATACTGAAATGATTAAACAGACAAAGAAAATGTTAGTAATCTGTTGCCGCCGGGATCTGTCCTCCGACTCGGGCGCGGTCGATCTTCTGGTCTGGGCTTCCTCCTGGGCGGACCTGCACAGAAGTCCTCGCGCGAGAGGCGTTGGGGGTGGCCCTTCGCGGAAGGCCCTCCAACGCTCAAGTCAGTAGGGATCGGTGATCAACAGAGAATGGGGAGAGAGATTTCTTCGGGGAGTCTCTCCAGGGGTGGCCGATCAGGAGCTCCAGGGGAGCACCGACAAGCAGTGGAGGAGAGCGAGAGTGAGAGTGGGAGTGAGAGTGAGCCAGGGGCTGTGAGCGCATACCTGAGAGAATCCGGGGATGCCGTATTTATAGGTAATGACCTGGATCTTGAGCGCCTTCTGGAAGGTTCGAAGGTTGTTAGGATACGGGAATGAATCAAATCAAGCCGTTGTGAGGCCGGTGGGATCCGTATCGTGTTCGTTGAGGGATCGACGGCTAGGAGAGCTCTTTGATGGCCTGAGATCTGATAGATGCGTAGGTCCCAGGTAGTTATATTAAGTCCTAGACCACTCTTCAACATGATTCTCTGTTCGGGATTCTGTGATGATGGGCCTAGGCTCTCCCGCGTCGGGCTCCACGGAGGTGAGTGTCGAATCGCGGATTGTTCATGGGAGTTGAGCTGTGGAAGCTCGAGGAAAGCCGAGCTATGGGAAGCTCGGAGGAAGCCGAGTCATGGGAGGCTCGGGGGAAGCCGAGTTATAGGTAGCTCGGGGAAGCCGAGCTATGGGAGCTCATAGGATCCGAGCTTCGGGAAGCTCGGGAAAGTCGAGCTATGGGAAGTTCGAGGAAAGCCGAGCTATGGGAAGCTCGAAGGAAGCCGAGTCATAGGAGGCTCGGGGGAAGGCGAGCTATAGCTAGCTTGGGGAAGCCGAGCTATGGGAGCTCATAGGATCCGAGCTTCGAGAAGCTCGGGAAAGTCGAGCTATGGGAAGCTTGGAGGAAGCCGAGTCATGGGAGGCTCGGGGGAAGGCGAGCTATAGGTAGCTCGGGGAAGCCGGGCTATGGGAGCTCATAGGATCCGAGCTTCGGGAAGCTCGGAAAGTCGAGCTATGGGAAGCTCGGGGAAGCCGAGCCATGGGATGCTCGGAGGAAGCCGAGCTATAAGTAGCTCGGCAAAAACCGAGCTGTGGGAGCTCGGAGAGGCCGAGCCATGGGAGGCTCGGGGGAAGCCGAGCTATAGGTAGCTTAGCAAAAACCGAGCTATGGGAGCTCGGAGAGGCCGAGCTATAGGTGGCTCGGGGAAGGTTGAGTTACGGGTAGTTCGAAAAGGTTGGGCTATGGAAACTCGAAAAAACGAGTCAGGGGTCGCATGGCCTGCCGGACCATATTAGTTTGGCTTGTTTCTCGGGGGCATATCGTAGCGAGCGGAGGGATGGGGCTGATCTTAGCCCTTTTGCACGATTATCAATGCAATGATGATTCTACCCCTCAACACATGCCCCCCACTCCCTAGTTCGAAGCATAGGTTCGGGCGTAGGGAGTATAGGCTTAAGTGGCGCGATCTGTATTTGGGGATGCGCATTTGATAGCCTGCGCAATGATGCTCTAATTAATGCTGTGGGGCCATCTTGCCTTTTCGAGGTGGATCTGTCATTCCTTAGGGGCGAAGGTAATGGCTGGGGAAGCGCCGCATGGGAAATCTCGATTTTCACGGCGCCTATAGTGGCAGTTCCGGACGCCTAGGTCGGGATGCCTCGCCCTCACCCTGAGGCGGTTTCAATTGGAAAAATGGAGTCGTGGCGGCGCTATCCTTATTTATAGTGCCTTTTTCGCTCTCCTTAAGAACTTCGTCTTTCCGTTTTCGCTGCGATCTTGCTCAGCATCTCTTGCGATCGAAGATATGGTAAGCCCAAGCGAGCAAGCTTCCGAGGTAACCTTGGCGGATTTGGAACGGATGCGCCGCTTGTACAAAATCCCCCAGGATGTCGTCTTGTTGCTCCCGACGGCTGAGGATAGGGTGACATCCGGATTAGGGGATGGGGCGTTCTGTTATGAGGAAAGCTTGAGGGCAGGTCTTCGGTTCCCTCTTCATCCGTTGGTGCGGGAGGTGATGAAGTTCTACAATATATGCTTCATCATGGTGGCCCCCAACAGTTGGCGCAACCTTATCGGGTTTATCTCATTGTGCAAACACCTCGGGGTGACCGCGACCATTTCGCTATTCAGGGTGTGTTTCAATCTGGTCTCCGGGAGGGCCTCAGAATGGCCTTACATCGTCCCGGAGATCCTTCAAGATGATATCGGATAACCCATCGTCGATAAAGGAGTGGAAGTCGCGGTTCTTCATAGTCGGGGGGAACATTGGTTTGGACTTCCTTCGGGTATGGGGGCAGTACGTGAAGGATCCAGAAGCGCACCCGGAGTTAACTGATTCGGAGAAGAGGGATTTGATTGTGCTGCACGGCAGTCAGGCGCTCCCAGCCAGCGTTCTCCTATCGGAGGACGCTCTCTTTGCGGTCGGACTGATCCCCGTCGATCCTCGCGGTGAATATTACCCCGTAGTTGATAGTTTAGCGTGGCTTCATCTTTGATTTCTGTGCGAACTAACGGGCGAATCTTATTGCCCCTACAACCGAAAGGTCAGCGCTCGCAGACCAGATGAGAGAGGAGCTGGGAAAGCGCCGCAGGAGATCTGGCTCCAGAAGCAAGCATCGGTCCGAGAAGAGGTCTCGCCCTTCCGGCTCCCGCTCTAGAGGGATTGGGGGAGACGGTGATAGTCGGCGCTCCTCGTCGCCGCGGGTTGAAACTACCGAAGCTTCGGCGGCGCACGATCTTTCGGCACCGGAGGAGGGTCTATCCAGGGGCGAAGACCGGGAAGTTGCGGAGGTTTCGGAGGAGGCTGCTGAGGTTTCCTCTCCCCCCGTTGTTTTGTTCGACGATGGCGAAGGGGAAACGCCGGTTGGCTTGGGGGCCCCCGCAGACGAGGCGGTTCGGTCCCCTCATTGGAGGCCAGTGGCTCGGCAAGGTTACAGGAGGAGGTGGGAGCGACCCCCGCTTCCATCGGGGCAGGGAAAGAGGTTGCGGTTGCTGAGGTTCGGCCTGGGTCGCCGGTAGGAGAGCCAGCGGGCGATGAGGAGATGGCCGAACCTGCCGAACCAACGATCAAAATTCACGGGGGGCTTTCTGGTGAAGGGCCTTCCGCCGAGGCACGGGAGGCTCCGGGGGGAGCAGAAGTTTCTGAAGAGTCTGTTGTGGATAGGGGGATTCCTGAGGGGATAGAAGCAGAAGAAGAAGAGGAAGGAGAAGGAGGGGAGCCGGCGAGCGAAGGAGACGCTTCGGCCGGGGCTCTCCTCGCCGGAGTTGAAGCGTCCGAAGCTTCTCAAGCGAGGGCCCTGGCGGTGGAAGCTGGCCTACCGAGAAGTTTATGGGTCGTGGGTGTTCTGGATGGCTCCCTGGGAGTAGACTTCCACTCACGCGACCCGAAAGTGAGTGCCAGGTTCTCCGCTCTGATGCGGTCCGCGTTCCAAGGGAAGGAGAGTTCCTCAACAGGAGGGGGTCATCCAGAAGACCTTGTCGAGATAGCCTTCCGTAGCGTCGGGGTGCCGAATGAGGCTTTTCTTCTCCCCGAAATTGATGACCTTGCTCTCACAAGGATCGCCACAGACTACGCATCTCGGGTAAGTTGTCGCACCGAAGTCGGGCCTTTAGTCAGTTAGTTCGACTATGTCTTTTATGCGTGTCATCCTTTTTTGCAGAGTGCCCTGATTATGAGGGCACTGAAATGGCGCTTGCATCTGGCTGTTGGAGCTTGGGATCGGGCCCGCTACGAGGCTGATCACTTCAAGGAGAGGGCGGGTTCGACTGACAAGCTCTCTCGAGCCCTGGTGGTCCTTCAAAGGGAGCTCGGGGAGGCTCGTAGAATTCTTGCGGTTGAGAGAGAGAGAGCCCCGCGACTTGCGTACAGGTTGGTGAGCTCCAGCGGGAGCTTGGGGAGACCAACAGGACTCTTGCGGTTAAGAGGGAAAGAGCCTCTTAACTCACCATACAGATTGGTGAGCTCCAAGGCTTCCGCGAGCAATCCGAGAAGGCTAGTCTGGAGCTTTCTCAGGCCAGGGCAGAGCACGAGGGCAAGGTTAAATCCATGCAACTGTTCTTTGATAAGAGGTGGGACCAGCTGAAAGCTAGCCACGCTGAAGATAAAGCTAGCTGGAGCAAAAGGCTCGAGGAGGAAGAGCATAAATGATGGCGGCAGAAGGACCACCTCATCCGCCTAAGCAAGGAGCTCGCCGATACACAGGACCGGCCAAAGTGGTTGGATGAACGAGCTACCTGATTATCTAACGAGGTTGACTTTCCCGTCAAGGAATTGGAGATACCCAGTCCCAGGTGGATGAGCTAAAAGAGAACCTTCGCCAGAACCAATCGGCTAGGTCTAGGGCTCTCAACAGGGTCCACGTGCTAGAGGGTGAGCTAGCCCGGCGGGAGGAGCAGGTAGGGCGCTATTAGTTTCACTCATTTTGATCTTTCGATTTTTGCTTTACTCGGCTTTTTGCCTGCAATTGCACAGGGTGAGGCAGGAATTTCAGGGGCGGTTAGCGGCGTTCGGAGAGGAGGCGGCCTCGAGGCACCGAAGGATCTCCGAACTGGAGAGGCAATTAGCTGAGGCAAATGCGCGGGCCTCTTCGGCGGTGGAGTACAAGAAATCCACCGAATTCACCGACGAACGTAGGGCGGCCTGTGCCGATGCATTTCAGCTGGGCGAAGATGAGGCGCGGGCTAAGGTTGCCCAGGCTTATCCTGACCTGGACCTGTCGTGCCTGGACGCCGAACATTATGAAGCGTACACCCCGGGGGTCGAGGAGGACGAGTATGGAGAAATATCTGAGTCGACCTCGAAGCTATTCTGGGAGTCGATGCAACTACCGACGTATCCCGTTGTGACACCTTCGAGAAGGGGGGGCAAGCGATGCCCCTGCTGATGCGGCCGCAGGAGATGCTGGGATTGACCCCAAGTCCTGACCCTTTGGGGGACTATATATGTTTTTCTTTTCTTTTGTCTTGTAGTTCGACTGGAAGTCAATAAATGGATCAGCCGTTTTTCATTTGTTTGTCTTCCCTGGATGGTTTCTTGTCTCGAATTTTGGAGGAACATCCTAGTAGAGGCCAAGGCATAGGGATTATCTCGACGAAAAGGTCGGACGTCAACGTAGCCTGGTATAAAAGGAGGTTGAGAGACGATTTAACTCGGCTTAGGCCGAATAACACGGTGGTTCGACCAAGTCCGAAGAATGAGATAGCTTTTTTAGGGCCGAGGGACAAAGTAGCTCGGCTAGGGCCGAGGAACGAAATGGCTCGGCTTGGGCCGAGGGACAAAATAACTCGACTAGGGCCGAAGAATGAAATGGCTCGGCTTGGACCGAAGGACAAAGTAACTCAGCTAGGGCCGAAGAATGAAATGGCTCGGCTTGGGCCGAGGGACAAAGTAACTCGGCTAGGGCCGAAGAATGAAATGGCTCGGCTTGGGCCGAGGGACAAAGTAACTCGGCTAGGGCCGAGGGAGTTCGTTTTATTAGTGATCAAACTGAGATTGCATTCTTGATGAAAAGAGGGGAGTTCGTCCCCGAACTGGAGGTTCGCTGAATCATCGCTGCCATCTCCTTGTCTCTATTTATTATCCCTACCAGTGTTTTGCCTTTTCCAAGGCGGGTCGATTTTCGTTCTACCGAAGTAGGTGGTACGGCCCTGTGGCTAGCAAAGGGCCGCCTGGCAATTTCTGGCGAGCTTTTATTATGTCGACCTTTTCCAACATAGGTTGCTTTGGCGTGCGATGTTAGTGCTCGTTTGCCATTGGGGGATGTCATTTTTGCAGGACGATCTCTCGGATCTGCCAGTATCCGCAAGGTCGGCAGACGATTCTATGCATTAAAAGCTTGTGATCCGGGGTCAGAAGTAATCTTTTGGCATGCGTCATGGTTCGGGCGACGTGCCTGGCGCGCACTAGGGGGCGTTGTTTTTATTTCAGGAGGCCATGTGGTAGCGTAGGCTTGGCATTTTAAGTCCCAGGGCTTTCTAATAGTTGTTCCCGGCTCGCCTCTGCTTATAAAAAGGGGAAAGAGGGGTGTGTTGGGCTATCCCAAAATTTTCTTTCCTGTGAATCATGAAGATACTCGCGATGCCTGTTTCTCCAAGGTTTATTGTGGGGGAAGCGAGCTTGTCCCCTGGAAGTCGCCGCTATCCCCCGGATAGCTGGGGTGACAAAGGAGCCACTGGGGGGTGGCTTACCCTCAAGGAAGGACCTTCAGAGATCGTATGGAAAGCGCACAGGAGGTCCGCAGGGATCGCACGGAGAGCGCACATATATGCTTCCCGTGTGTCCTTTATGGTTCCCCCTTGGGGACGTACGGTAGGAAGTGTACGTAGGCTCCCCATGACTCACGTGAACTTCTCCTCCTCCCCTGGCCCGGATTCCTGGGCTCGCCCGCCTGGGGAATCTTTCGCCACATGGGGAGGGGGTGATGGTGTGCCGCCCGCAGGTACCTTGCCTTTGAGTTTGGGCAAGGTGGAGCGGTACATACCCGGTTTGGGGGAGCGCTCTGGCGCCAGGACCTACGAGCTTCCTTCCTATTCGTCGGGGGGGGGCCTCTCGGTTGGGTGGTTTGGGGTAATGTCCCGTCCACCCTTTCCGATTATTCTGATATCCCGGTTGGGTCGCCGAGATATCATTATTTACCGAAGCTGGTCGCAACGGTTGGTCCATGTCATCCGCCCATTATCGGCTCGAGCTGACTGTTCGTGGTTTGTCTGATTTGTCGGTCCGGACGCCGGAGCATCACAGTTGCCTGGATCTGCTTTGGTGCAGTTTGCCTGGGTTTTGTACCCGTCTTAATTTTATGTATTTCAATGCTCTTGTAATACCTCTCTGGCGGTTGTAATTGGTTTCGATGGCAATGAAATAAAGAAAGTTTTATTCTTTTTCTTAATTTCTTTCTCTTTTGCGCCAAGAGTTTTTTGTTGTTGGCGACGAGGCATAAGGACATCTCGTTCGTTTTTGGACGAGGATCCCGCGCTATCCGAGCCAGTCGGGGCTTGTAAGCCACCCGAATCCAGACGGAAATTTGGAGACTGTTCGGCGGTAGAACATATTCCTTGACTCTGGCCGAAGCTCGGAGATTTATTACTCGACCTTATTGGGGTTTGGAGATTTGTAGCCCGGCCCTACCGAGGTTCGAAGAATGGTAACTCGGCCCAGCCAAGGTTCGGAGATTTAGAGCTCGGAGAGATGACTTAGTCGTCACTGTGAGTCATGATACCTGGTCCCTGTGAGGCTCGGTGAGGAGTGTCAAGGCGGAACGGGCAGTGCACGGGTATGCCCTTCATTTATGATTTGGCCACTCCCGAGGGAGCGAATTATCGTTAGGTGCTGGCGCTCTTTCTTCTTCACATTTTTTAAAGGGCGGCCGATTTAAGAGAGCTTGGGGGAGTGTTGAGGGCATTTACTGCGAGGGCTCGGCAGATCGGGAGGTACCCCGTCTCTAGAGAAGGAGGGGGGTTCCCGAACAGTTCGTCGACGTTTACCGATCTTGCTCGGGAAGGGGCGTAGCCCTTCGGGTCCTGTGGCCGCCAGTTAAAGCGGCGACACGTGGCGAACTCCCATGGGTCGGTATTTATGACCCGACTGATCGAGATACTCGCCTGAGGAGTATAAATACGGATGAGTGGGGTGCTGGTGTTTACCATCCTTTCGGTTTAGTCTTTAAACAACTTTTGATATGGCTTCTCAAGGTGGGGGACAATCGTCCAACGGCGGTCATAGAGGTTCTTAGGGGAATCGCACCGCCGTGCTGATCGACGCCATGTTTCGGAGATTTGTTGCTCGGCCCAGCCGAGTTTCGAAAATTTGTTGCTCGGCCCAGCCGAGGTTCGGAGATTAGTTGCTCGGCCCAGCCGAGGTTCGGAGATTTGTTGCTCGGCCCAGCCGAGGTTCGGAGATTAGTTGCTCGGCCCAACCGAGCTTCGAAGATTAATTGCTCGGCCCGGCCGAGGTTCGGAGATTAGTTGCTCGGCCCGGCCGAGGTTCGAAGATTAGTTGCTCGGCCCGGCCGAGGTTCGGAGATTAGTTGCTCGGCCCGGCCGAGGTTCGGAGATTAATTGCTCGGTCCGACCGAGGTTCGGAGATTCGTTGCTCGGCCCGACCGAGGTTCGGAGATTGGTTGCTCGGCCCAGCCAAGGTTCGGAGATTTGTTGCTCGGCCCAGCCGAGGTTCGGAGATTAATTGCTCGGCCCAGCCGAGGTTCAAAGATTTCTTGTTTAAACAGGTAACTCGGTCGTGCCGAGAATTGGTAAGCATCACCTGTTTCTTTTCACAATTTTGGCGATATAATGTGTGGTGATTCATGTTGTAAATTATGAAACATGTGCCAACAAAAAATTTAATAAGGTGAGCCTATAAAGGGTGTACCCTACTGATAATACTTACGGAGATTGTCCAAACTCCACGTTCGAGGGATGGATTTTCTGCTTAGATCTTGCAGCTTGTAGGTCCCCGGTCCAACAATCTCCGCTACTTGGTAGGGGCCTTCCCAGTTTGGTGCCAGCTTTCCTTGCTCAAGCGGTTTGGAGACAGATGCCTTCCGAAGAATGAGGTCGCCAGGCAAGAAAGCTTTCCCTTTGACTTTGGAGGCGTGGTAGCGGGCCACCCTCTGTTGATAGGCGGCCACTCTGATCCGAGCTTTCTCTCTAACCTCCTCTATCAGGTCGAGGTTGGTGTGGAGTGCTCCTCGCTGGCTTCCTCCGAGTAGCTTTCCACCCGCAGCGAAGAGAGACCTATCTCCACTGGGATAACGGCCTCTGTGCCGAAGGCCATCCGGAATGAGGTTTCGCCTGTGGGTACTCTTGGGGTGGTGCGATAGGCCCACAGGACATGGTGCAACTCGTCTGCCCACCTGCCTCGGGCCCTGGAGAGCCGAGCTTTGATCCCTTGAAGCAAAGTCCGGTTGGTTACTTCGGCTGCTCCGTTGGCTTACGGATGCCCAACCGAGGTAAGGTGGTGACGGATTCCGTGCTCTTTGCAGAACTGGCGGAACTTTAGATTGTCGAATTGCCTGCCGTTGTCAGTGATTATAGTGTGCGGGAGGCTGAAACGGCAAATGATGGACCTTCATACGAAATCCCTGGCTCGTGCTTCGATTATTTGTGCAACCGCCTCGACCCATTTAGTGAAATAATCGATGGCGACGAATAGAAATTTTCTCTATCCTGTGGCGAGCGGAAACGGGCCGAGGATGTCCATCCCCCACTTGGCAAAGGGCCAAGCGGAGGATACAGGAACCAGGTTGGCGGAGGAGAGCCTCTGAATGCTTGAGTGCCTCTGGCATGGGTCGCAAGCTCGGACAAGGTCGTCTGCATCCTTCTGCATGGTTGGCCAATAGTAGCCTTGACGTAGCACCTTGTGACATAGGGACCGGCTTCCCAGATGGTTGCCGCAAATCCCCTCATGCACTTCGCGGAGGGCATAATCTGCTTCAGACGGGCGAAGATATCTGAGCAATGGCATGGAGAAGGATCGTTTGTAGAGCTGATCGTCGATCAACACATAATGGGTGGCCTGCAGCTTTAGCCTTCTGGCTTCTCTCCGGTTGGACGGAAGCGATCCTTCTTTGAGGTACCTCAGAATGGGGTCGAACCATGATGATTCGGCCTTAACTTGCATTACTCGGTCGGCTTCCGCGATACTGGGTCTCTCCAAGGTCTCCAGATGGAATTTCTGCTCGGCGCCCATTGACTCCATGGTTGCCAGCCGAGACAGCAGGTCGGCACGGGCATTTTCAGATCTAGGAATATGAATAATCTCAAACTCGGGAAAATGAGAGAGTAGGCTCCGCACCTCTTGAAGATATCGGATCATGTTTGGTTCCCGAGCTTCAAACTCCCCTCGTACATGACCCGCCACTAGTTCGGAGTCGGTGAAGGCATTGAGTTTCTCCACTTTAAGGCTGCGGGCGATTCGGAGACCGGCCAACAAGGCTTCATACTCAGCTTCGTTGTTGGAGGCTGGGAAGGAGAAGCGGACGCCATATTCAAAGGTCACCCCCTTCGGACTGGTGAGAACCAAGCCCGCACCGGAGCGATGAGTGTTGGATGACCCGTCGACATGGAGGAGCCACCGGGCGTCAGATTTCGGTTCCTCGGGGGAGTCAGGGGTGGAGCCGTCCTCTGAGATGGTACACTTAAGGAGAAAATCGGCTAACACTTGAGCTTTGATGGCCGGGCGAGGTTGAAAATGGATATCATGCTCGCTCAGCTCGATGGCCCACTTAGTCATTCTCCCTGAAGTCTCTGGGCGGTGGACCACCGTCTTGATGGGTTGGTCAGTCAGGACTATCACAGAATGCGCCTGGAAGTACGGCCGCAGCTTCCGAACTGAGGTGATCAAGGCTAACACCATCTTTTCAATTCGGCTACATCTTGTCTCTGCGTCGCGGAGTAGCCTGCTGACATAATAAATTAGTTTTTGGACCTTGTTTTCTTCTCTGACCAGCACTGAGCAAACGACACCTTCTGAAACAGCCAAATACAGGAATAGTATCTCGCCAGGATTTGGACTGCTGAGGAGCGGGGGAGAGCCGAGGTACTTCTTGAGATCTTGGAATGATTTTTGACACTCGGGGGTTCACTGGAAGTTCTTAGCCGACCGAAGAGTTTTGAAGAAGGGGAGGCATCTTTCGGCTGAGCGCGCCACGAAGCGGTTGAGAGCCGCTATCCTCCCGGTTAGGCGCTGGACTTCTTTAATAGATGCCGGATGTGCCATCTGTTGAAGAGCTTGGATCTTCTGGGGGTTAGCTTCGATGCCCCGCTGGGAGACCATGAAGCCGAGGAACTTCTCGGAGTTAACACCGAAGGCGCACTTAGTCGGATTGAGCTTCATCTGATACTTGCGGAGTGTTGCAAAGCTCTCCGAGAGGTCCTCGACGTGCTGTAATGCTTCTTTGCTTTTGACCAGCATGTCGTCGACATACACCTCTATGTTCCGGCCGATTTGGTCCTTGAATACTTTGTTGACCAGCCTTTGGTAGGTGGCTCATGCATTTTTAAAACCAAAAGGCATAACACGGTAACAGTAAGTACCTCGGTCGGTTATGAAGGCGGTCTTTTCTTCATCTTCGGAGGCCATCCGAATCTGGTTGTAGCCGGAGTATGCGTCCATGAATGTCAGCATTTGATGACCCAAGGTGGTGTCCATAAGTTGATCAATCCGGGGGAGAGGGAAGCTGTCCTTCGGGCATGCTTTGTTGAGGTCGGTGAAGTCGATGCAAATCTGCCACTTGCAGTTTGACTTCTTCACCATGACGACATTCGATAGCAAGTTCGGGTAATTTACCTCTCGGACGAAGTTCGCCTTGATGAGTTTATCAACCTCCTCTTCAATAGCCCTCTGCCGCTCTGGGGCAAAGCTCCTCTTTTTCTGTTTGACGGGCCGGTACATCTCGTCCACGTTAAGGCGATGGACGAGGACCTCAGGACTAATTCCCGACATGTCGAAGGCGGACCAAGCGAAAACATCGGCGTTGCTCCGGAGGAAGTTGATCAGCTCCTGCCGAGGTTCGCCTTTCAGCAGCGACCCAATCTTTATGATTCGGTCGGGACGAGCCTCGTCCAGCGGCACTTCTTCCAGTTCCTCGGTTGGCTCTCCCCGCTGTTCGGTGAAATCCTCCCGAGCGTCCAGCCCGTCAACCTTCGACATTCTAGACCGAAGGCTGGTGACGAAGCACTGTCGAGCCATGGTTTGGCTTCCTTGGACAACTCCAACTCCCCGCCCGGTAGGGAATTTTATAGACAGGTGTGGGATGGAGACAACTGCCTTGAGGGACATCAGGCCGGGTCTACCGAATATTGCGTTGTAGGGTGACCTGAGTTTAGTTACTAGGAAGTCCGTGTGAATAGTGGCCACAAGGGCCCAGGTTCCTGCGCGAACCGTTAAGGTTACGACCCCTTCCGGGATGATGACGTCGCCTATAAATCCCATTAGGGTGGAATCCACAGCTCGAAGGTTTTCCATGAGCAGTCTCATCTTGGCAAACACATCGAGGTACAAAACATTCACAGAACTTTCACTATCAACGAGGATCCGGCTTACATCATAGTCATTTAAATTGAGGGATACAACTAGTGCATCGTCATGGGGAAACTGTATCCCTTGAAGATCGTCGTCGGAGAAGGAGAGCTCGCCCGTCCGCGCTTTCTTTGGCGCCGATCCTTCGTCACCATTTCTGGAGCTCGAGCCGCCGGCCTCCTCGATCATATTGATGTGGCCGATTACAGGCGGATTTGGTGGAGGAGGGGGTTGTTGAAGCTCGGGCTGGCGATCTCCTCCTTGTCCTAGCTCGGGTGCCCTCCTGAATTGGTTCAGTCGGCCCCGTTGAATCAGCCTCTCAATCTCATTTTTCAGCTGCCAGCATTCCTCAGTGTTATGGCCATGCTTCCGGTGGTAGCGGCAGTATTTGGCGGGGTCCCTCCGGGTTGGGTTCCCTCGAAGGGGAGCTGGCCGGGGGAGCTGGCGCTCTATCTCTATAAGAATTTGCGCCCTGGGTACAGTGAGCAGAGTGTACCGGTCGAATCGCCTGGGCGGGCTCCAGGAGCGATTTCTCGGCGGCGGTGGGGGAGCTCTTTGGCGACGAGGTGGACTCGGTCGACGGACGGGTCGGTGCCTGTCAGGACCTTTGGGTTCTTTCTTCTTCGCCAGCTCGGCATGGGCGACTCTCCGCGATTCTTCGACCCTGGCGTATTTGTCTGCCAGGGCCATCATATCGGAGAGATTTGGGGGGTAGCTGACTTCCATCGCCAGGTAGAAGTCGCTCTCCTTCGAAACTCCCCCCGCCAAGGCGGACATAGCCACCTCATGATTAAGGTGGTCCACCTCTAGCATGACTTTGTTGAAGCGGCCAAGGTAGTTTCTCAAGGACTCCCCCTCTCTCTGTTTAACTTCGGAGAGGGAGTCGGATCTCCGCCGGTGACGGCGGCTTCTGACGAACTGGCCAATAAAAAGACGGCTCAGCTCGTCGAATGAATCAACGGAACCTGGTTTCAAGGCGTTGAACCAGGTTTGGGCAGATCATTTGAGGGTGGAGGGGAAGGCTCGGCAGAGGATTGCGTCGGATGCTCCGTGGAACATCATTATTGACCGGAAGCTGCTGAGATGATCATCAGGATCAGAAGAGCCGTGGTAGGGCTCGACGGCGGATAGTTTGACATGGGAGGGAATCACTTCCTCCATGATCCCTTTGGAGAAAGGGATGCCCTGCTCCGCCTTGGGCTGAGGCGGATGGGCCTGCTTGGCGGCATCCAGTTCCTGACGCATCTTTCGGATTTGTTGACGGATCTCCTCTTCAGAAGTAAAAGGAGGAGCCGGGCGGGGAGAGCGCAGGGACGGCGTTGAATCATGGTGGGAGGACATTGCGGAGAGGGTCCGGGCTCGTCGAGATCTGGGAGGATCCCTGTTACAGCCGCCTCACGGGACCGGTTTGTCCCCTTTGGGTCGGTGTGGGGGGTCCATGGCTTCATGCGGACCAGAGGAGGAGGTGGCCGGAGAGGAAGGAGCTGCGACCCCCCATGAAGGTGTGGAGCAGGGGCAGCTACGAAACGCTCCTGAACCAGGTGGGTCAGGACTTGGACCTGCTGGACCTACGTGGCGAACTGGTCCTGGGTCACCGAGATGGCTGGTGGTGATGGGGTCTCAATTGGTGGAGGCTGCAGCGCCGTGTTTCCTGTCGGATTAGGTCTTTGAGTGACGACCTGGTCCTGGGCTTCAGAGGTTGCTCTTCTTCGATTAGCCATTGGAGAGGTTCTACTCCAGATCGAGATCCTTGTCTCCTTTCTTCAAGTTTTAACGGGACTTGAGACCCTTTCTCTAGCGCCAATCTGTTGCCGCCGGGATCTGTCCTCCGACTCGGACGCGGTCGATCTTCTGGTATGGGCTTCCTCCTGGGCGGACCTGCACAGAAGTTCTCGTGCGAGAGGCGTTAGGGGTGGCCCTCCGCGGAAGACCCTCCGACACTCAAGTTAGTGGGGATCGGTGATCAACAGAAAATGGAGAGAGGGATCTCTCCGGGGAGTCTCTCCAGGGGTGGCCGATCGGGAGCTCCAGGGGAGCGCCGACGAGCAGTGGAGGAGAGCGAGAGTGAGAGTGGGAGTGAGAGTGAGCCAGAGGCTGTGAGCACATACCTGAGAGAATTCGGGGATGCCGTATTTATAGGTAATGACCTGGATCTTGAGCGCCTTTTGGAAGGTTCGAAGGTTGTTAGGATACGAGAATGAATCGAATCAGGCCGTTGTGAGGCCGGTGGGATCCGTATCGTGTTCGTTGAGGGATTGACGGCTAGGAGAGCTCTTTGATGGCCTGAGATCTGATAGATGCGTAGGTCCCAGGTAGTTATATTAGGTCCTAGACCACTCTTCAACATGATTATATGTTCGGGATTCTGTGATGATGGGCCTAGGCTCTCCCGTGTCAGGCTCCACGGAAGTGTGTCGAATCACGGATTGTTCATGGGAGTCGAGCTGTGGAAGCTCGAGGAAAGCCGAGCTATGGGAAGCTCGGAGGAAGCCGAGTCATGGGAGGCTCGGGGGAAGCCAAGCTATAGGTAGCTCGGGGAAGCCGAGCTATGGGAGCTCATAGGATCCGAGCTTCGGGAAGCTCGGGAAAGTTGAGCGATGGGAAGCTCGAGGAAAGCCGAGCTATAGGAAGCTCGGAGGAAGCCGAGTCATGGGAGGCTCGGGGGAAGGCGAGCTATAGCTAGCTCGGGGAAGCCGAGCTATGGGAGCTCATAAGATCCGAGCTTCGGGAAGCTCGGGAAAGTCAAGCTATGGGAAGCTCGAGGAAAGCCGAGCTATGGGAAGCTCGGAGGAAGCCGAGTCATGGGAGGCTCGGGGGAAGGTGAGCTATAGGTAGCTCGGGAAAGCCGAGCTATGGGAGCTCATAGGATCCAAGCTTCGGGAAGCTCGGGGAAGCCGAGCCATGGGAGGCTCGGGGGAAGCCGAGCTATAGGTAGCTTGGCAAAAACCGAGCTATGGGAGCTCGGAGAGGCCGAGCCATGAGAGGCTCGGGGGAAGCCGAGCTATAGGTAGCTCGGCAAAAACCGAGCTATGGGAGCTCGGAGAGGCCGAGCTATAGGTGGCTCGGAGAAGGTTGAGTTACGGGTAGTTCGAAAAGGTTGGGCTATGGAAATTCGGAAAAACGAGTCAGGGGTCGCATGGCCTGCCGGACCACATTAGTTTGGCTTGTTTCTCGGGGGCATATCGTAGCGGGCGGAGGGATGGGGCTGATCTTAGTCCCTTCGCACGATTATCAATGCAATGACGATTCTATCCCTTAACATATATATATATGCCAAAACCCTGCTTGAAGGGTATGTGATAATCTGCTTATATGTAGATGACCTGTTAATCATTGGTAGTAATACTGAAATTATTAAACAGGCAAAGAAAATGTTAATCAAACATTTTGATATGAAAAATATGGGTGTTGCAGATGTTATACTAGGGATTTGAATCACTAGAACATCTGAAGAAATAATATTATCTCAATCTCATTATATTGAGAAAATATTAAATAAGTATAAAAAGTATGATACTAGCCTGGTAAAAACACCTGTAGATGTTAATTTACATTTGGCTAAGTATATTGGAGAACCCATATCTCAATTGGAATACTCACGTATAATTAGCAGTTTAATATATGTCATGAATTGCACTCGTCCTGACATAGCATATGCTGTCAATAAGTTGAGTAGATTTACAAGTAATCCAGGTCCAAATCATTGGACATCTCTAATAAGGGTATTAAGATATCTGCGATATACCCTAAATTATGGATTACATTATTCAAAATATCTAGCTGTACTAGAAGGATACAGTGATGCAAATTGGATATCTAACACGGAAGATACAAAATCTACAAGTGGATATGTATTCATCTTAGGAGGAGGTGCTGTGTCATGGAAATCTTCTAAGCAAACATGCATAGCTCGATCCACTATGGAATCTGAGTTTATTGCCTTAGAAAAGGCAGCTGAAGAAGCAGAATGACTTCGAAACCTTTTAGAAGATATTCCATGTTGGCCAAAGCCTGTGTCTGCAATATGCATACATTGTGATAGTCAATCGGCAATTTGCAGAGCACAGAATAAAATGTATAATGGTAAGTCTAGACATATACGTCGCATACATAATACCATTAAGCAGTTACTTGAAATTGGTATAATTTTTATTGACTATGTTCAGTCAAAGAAAAACCTAGCGGATCCATTAACTAAGGGGTTGCTAAGAGATCAATTAAACTGTTTATCGAGGGGAATGGGTTTAAAACCTATAACTGAAAAATCTTCATAGTAGATACCCAACTTAGCTGACTGGAGATCCCAAGATCTAGGTTCAAAAAGGACAACTAAATTATGAAGAGACTTGATAGCACTAAGGATGTACAATCCTACTCATTCCTATGATAATTGGTGCTACCTGTTAAAGGTACTAGGATAAGCATTGCTTTTAATGATTTTTATGACATGAACATCATGTAGGGTATAGCAAGATACTCTTAATAAGAATCACCTATGTGAGTGTGAACTGGGCCAATTCTATGAGAATTTTAAGGTTTAATTCTCTGAAGCACTAATGAGACCAGGAGTTGTTCGGGGCCAAAATGAAACAACCATAAGAACGAAGAAGTTGCGTGATTGTTATTGTCTTAGTTTACACAAAATGCTGAAAGGTTCAAGACATCATGTTCACCTTTTAGCAAGTAAACTCGATAACAACTCACTAAGGAAGGTTCAAAGCCACAAGCTACCTATCCCGATACAACTTCATCCCATTATACTCTCTTTAGTGTCTGCATATTCATTTGCATTAAAATCCTTTTATGTGGGGGTTTGCCTTTGCTGATCTTTGATGATCATTGATCTAAGTCCAATTTTCATTCATGTGGGGGATTGTTGGGTAATGGGCCAAAATACGCCTAAATACCCTAATGGGCCTTGAAAACCCATCACCTCCCTTTAGTGTGTGAATGAAAAATTGCGGGGACATTTAGTCCCACATCGGAAAGAACAAGAAAAGAAGGTTCACATATATAGAAACCACTTCCTTGAAGCTTAAGTTCCTTAGGCTCACCATAAGTGGAGAGCTTGAGGGTGATGCTACGCATCACCCTCGCGCACGTACACGCGCGTGTGCGAAGGGCGAAATGGGCGCTTTGTAGGCACACTTTGCACTTCGCACGTGCGCATCGTCGTGAGGAGCTTGAGGGACTTTAAAATTTTTCTAGATTATGATGATCCGACGGTGGAGACTGATCGGATCAAGATAAGGGGCTGAGATCAATTGATCGTTGATCGATCGGATGAATGGTCGAGATGTGGTGATCAAATCATGATCGCGATAGCGATCCAACGGCTGACACCCGTCGGTTGACCAGTCAACAGGACGGTTGGTGTTAAGGCATCCGTCCGATCGTCGATTGGTGATAAGGCACCCGTTCGATCGTCGGTTGGAGATAAGTCAACGGTCCGATCATGAAAAGGCATATCAAAGACATGTAACCGCCTATCTGATAACGTGATCATGAAAAGGCTTTTCAGAATAAGGATAGGCTTATCTGATCAGCTGATCTTCAGATCACAGCCATGAAAAGGCTTATCCGATCACCTGATCTGAAGATCACGATGTCTAAAGGGCATATCAAGGGTGATAAGCCCTTAACCCTCACATCCTTTGATTTTAGAATTTAAATTAAATTAAATTCGTAGGGTTGCTTCCAAAGGGTACCTAAAACCTATAAATAGGACCCTAGACCTAAGCATTTCATTCATCCCAAGCCATTCCGAATTGAGTTCAATCTGAATCAATTCTAGTCTTCTCCTCTCTTAGGCATTTGCATACTTTCCTAAGGGTAGTATAGCAATAGTGCATTGAAAAGAGAGTAGCATTCTTGGTTCGTTATTTTTGATGAATTGTAGTGTTGCTTTCATCAAAAGGAGACTATTGTATCCTGGAAGACAATCGTCATACTGACCGTAAGCACCATTGCCGGACGAAATTGTCTTAAGGACATAGAGTGAAACTCTAGCCTCAGTCTGATTCATTAGGTAGCCACCATCTACCAACACCCACCAACACAATCCTATACCGGTAACAAATTGAGATTTGGCACCTATGCATACTAAGTTTTAATATACTGAACCAACTCATATATTGGGTGTGCCAGCATTGTATTATTGTGTACTGGTATGGGGTTGGGTATTGAGATGGCAAACTTAATATAGATGGCATATAATGCGAGGCTTCTTCTGCTTGTTGAGTGTAATTAGCTATATAACTTGAAGTAACATCTGATAGATGCACTACCAGTTCTGTCTTTTCTTAGTGATATGTATGTCCATGTTCTTACAGATCTCAGAGGCACTGTTTGAGAGTACTGTTAATCTTCTCATTCATGTGGTTGAGTCAGAAAGTACAGCATTATCGTCTGCTGCAATGGAAGCACTTGGCCATATTGGCCTTCGTTTCCCATTGCCTACACTGAATCGTGATTCTGTTTCAGGTAATCTTGCTTGTTCACTGATATTGCCAGGGATAGGCATGACTTTGTGTAATATTGTTATGCTTTTTCCATAAATATGTCATGTAATAAACCTAATATTCATCACTGCAGCTGGAATTTTGACAATTTTGCATGAAAGATTGAGCAAGCTACTTTCTGGAAGTGATATCAAAGCAATTCAAAAGATATTAGTTTCTCTGGGACACATTTCTGCAAAAGAAACTTCATTTTCACACCTGAGTAGTGCTCTTGATTTAATTTTTGGTCTTTGCCTGTCAAAGGTGGGTGTGGTTTTTTTGTAACAATGTTAGGTCATCCTTTATAATAGCTATAGATGCTCAGTGTTCTTGCCAAAAGTTTATGATATAAATTATTGAATCTTCAGGTTGAAGACATACTTTTTGCTGCTGGGGAGGCTCTATCTTTTATTTGGGGAGCAGTGCCTGTGACTGCTGATGTCATACTCAAATCAAATTATAGTTCTCTTTCCCAGAGTTCTAACTTTCTTACTGGTGAAATGCCATTATCCATAATAAAAGCCAGCTCATCTGAGAATAACACTGATGAGAAGTCACGTGTCATGGTCCGGGAAGTGATAACAAAAAAGCTCTTTGATGATCTCCTTTACAGTAGCAGAAAGGAAGAGTGCTGTTCTGGAACTGTCTGGTTGCTGTCACTGCTAATGTATTGTGAGCATCATCAAAAGATCCAGCAACTTCTCCCAGAGATTCAGGTTTGTCGTTTTGTGGGTTCAGCTTTACTTTTTAGAAGAGCACTATGTTGTTATTCACATGCTTTGTTGCTGTTGTTATACATATGTGAGCGAGAACATTGGTCAGTTGGCCATTGCATGTGCAAGAAATGCTTGGCCTTCAAATTGCCTTCCCATTTGAAGTAATATCAGTAGTAGGGGAGTGGCAATGATAGTCATCCTAATGTGAGAGCTTCAAACCTACATTTCCATGAAATTTGTAGCTTTGGAGAACCTTAGAAACAGTTGAAATTCACTCCAAAGATTTAGGTCCTGTTCAGTACTAGTCTTCACTGGGTATCTCAGATTAGACTGTTGTTGAACTTGTCCTGGGACAGGTTTGAGACCTTGAAACGATAGAACCAAGGTCAACATGGATGTGTTCGAAATGCCCAGCTGGCACTTTTTTCTGTGTGCTGCATCCCAAGGTGGAGAGGATACTAGATGGGAGAAAGATGAGAAGAAAATCTCATGCAGAAATGCACATAATAAAAACAAGGGGAAAAAAGCCAAATTGGTGGATGTTAACAAGCATCTAAAAGATTGAAAGATGAAAAGAACTAAACAAACATAAATCACCTAAATAAACAATAAAATCCTAAAGATCATTAACATGAATCAAACAAATTAAAAAAAGAAAAGAAAAGAAAATAATTTGAGGTCCTGGTAGTGATGCCACAACTTATTATGTTGGTAGATGGGGCTTTTAAGACCTTGCACTACATAATGCTTGTTTCAATATAACATGATTGCATTAACTACACTCAACTAGAGAGGTAAAATTAAGAGCTATTTTGCTGCAAGCATGATCCATGGCTGGTAATCCAGCTAAAAACTAAAGTGTGCTTGCATGTATCGTAAACAGGGCAACATTTTGTAGTCAATGGACAACTACAGTCAAAGTGTTCTTGTCTGTGTTATCACACATCTGCTCCAATGATGAGTCAGAATTGAATTGTGAACTGATACTTGTGGGAGTAAACCATCCAGAGATTAGAACTGGGTGTTCAATGATAAAAAGGGAAAAACACAAGAAATTTGACATTATCAAGATACCAGAGAGATGAAGGTTCACAGCATATTACTTTTATTAGGATGAATGCAAAACTTTTGCTGCACAAAGTAGGGATAATGCAATTAACCTATTACATGTACACTTAGCCTTGCCTTCCCTAGCCATTAGCGGATGCCAAGCTACATAATCGGCCATCAATATCAATATCAGAAGTCAAGTTTCAGGCTGATAAACTCATGTTTCTGTCACTGTAATTCAGTTTAAACTGGAGACTATAGTTTATTGCTACCTATGATATGTTTATCTGAAGCTGTTGGCTGAAAATCAAAATAACTTTGCATTGCAAGAAGCTTTTGATAAATCTATTATGTTCCTTTTCTTTTACTGCTGCATTTATGTCAGTCAAATCTGCTAGCCTGGTAGTAGTAAACCTTCATGATGGAAAATCCGTGTAATGGCATAACACTTTATGTGCTTTAGTAAATCGATTGGTTATAATATTTGATGCAACCATTTTTACAAAATTTGTACTCTTCATTCTTTCTGCAGGAAGCCTTTTCTCACCTTCTTGGTGAACAGAATGATCTTACCCAGGAGTTGGCATCCCAAGGCATGAGCAATGTTTATGAACTAGGTGATCCATCTATGAAACAGAACCTGGTAAATGCTCTTGTAAGCACATTGACTGGCTCAGGGAAAAGGAAAAGAGCTATCAAGGTAAAATATTATTTACCTGTTGTTATTTATTCAACTCAACTCAACTCAACTCATCTAAGCCTTTTCCCAACACCTGTTGTTATTTATTCCTTTTCTCTTTTTTCTTTCTTCTTTTTTCCCTGTAGGTTTATTTTTTCCTAGAAGCTAGTGTATTCATTTATTTTGTGGTGTACAGTTGACTGAAGATTCTGAAGTTTTTCAAGAAGGGGCCATTGGTGGGAGTCTTAGCGGAGGAAAGCTAAAAGCACTTATAAGGAACTTTGTAGCCTGGCTAATGAGATGGGTCAGCCTGACTTGATATATAAATTCATGGACCTGGCTAATTATCAGGCTTCTCTAAATTCCAAGAGGGGTGCAGCCTTTGGGTTTTCCAAGATAGCAGAGCAAGCTGGGGATGTGCTTCGCCCACATCTACATCTGTTGATCCCTAGGCTTGTTCGTTACTGGTATGACCCTGATAAAAATGTCCAGGTATGGAACCATCAATGTTCTTTGTAGGACTTATCAGCTTCAAAATTCACTGGATATGTCTCTATATTCTGTAATATTTTACTTTGTACCTATTTCTGTGTTTCTACATGATGTTCTTTTCCAACCATTGTTGGTCAACCGTTCTCAAACTCACTCCAGATATTCAAACAATATTGTTATCTAAAGTTTTTGTGTGAGACTAATAGACATGGTAGGATTGTAGAAAAGTCCTGAAGTAGCCTTCAAGGAATTGTTCATGTGGATTTGGAAGTAAAACATCTTCACTACAAATGCTCAATGATGGTGGTAATGACTTCCTCCATCCAATCGAAAGGTGTGATCTTATTTCTTGCTTCCCATTTTTTACAAACCACACCAGTGTTATTCAAGCATGTCAAACTTGGTATAGTAAATATCTCAAGCAAGGTATGCACAACCAATACCGAGATCTATACAAATACATTATCGATTTGGTATGGCATGAGTCATTACAATATGCACTCCGTAACGAGACAGCTTGCCTCTGTTTTTTTTTAACTCTCAACCACTCAATAACAGGCAGTTCAGATTGGTACTAGATGGTATGGATCAGTCTAGATTGGATGGGTTTATACCAAATCGAAACTTGGTATCGTATTGGTACCTTACTGGTTTGTTAATGTATGGTTAGCATGGTAGACCTTGATCTCAAATGGCCTAATTTACCTAGTATTGAGTAATTAGTTAATTCCACCTCAATTGACTAGTTTACCATAAACTTCCACACTAGTTTGAGTATTTAAAAAAATTCACCTTAATTGACAAGTTTACGAAGATTGAGAAAATTTTGTTTTGCCCTAATTTGTGCATAGATGAATTCATAAGCACATATTTGGATATTTGGGTGGAGATTCACTTGTTATGCAATTTTTACATGCTTACAAGAGTACATGCTAAGATGCAAAACAAGTCTTGCCATCTTAGTTTCAGACCACATATTGATACCATGTCGGTATGATTTCACTATGCTTGTTTTGAAGGCTGTCTTGGCATATCAATATGTTGCTATATTGATGCGTACTGCTCTTTTACTGGATACT
Organism: Calamus simplicifolius; assembly: GCA_900491605.1. Classification (NCBI taxonomy): domain Eukaryota; kingdom Viridiplantae; phylum Streptophyta; class Magnoliopsida; order Arecales; family Arecaceae; genus Calamus; species Calamus simplicifolius. The sequence goes on from UESW01005024.1 coordinate 105,085, forward strand.
GTACTGCTACTAATCTGATGCTTGGTATTGGGGAGGGGGAGGGTACTGAGTGTCGGTTTAAGATTGTGAACCTTGGTATGGACTCTTGATATGTCACTTGTATCGAGTATTAGTTCAGTATCACATTATGGCTGATGCGAACTAGTACTGTGATTCTTGATATTGACATATTTTGCATAGACTAGGCCAAATAATTATACAGTGTTAATGTAGTATGTTTTTTTCTATTAGGATATAAAATAATTTTTGTTGAATTTAAAACTAATGTCGGCCAGCTAATTATTGTGTACTTGTTGGCCGTATGGTAGGCCCAAGCTCATTTTCTTAAGATGCATGCATTTGCAATGATTCATATGTTATGGTTTGAGCATGCGAAATTAGTTTATATGGTTAAATTGACAGCACCTAAAGCTGTAATGGTTGGGTATCATACAAGTACAGTTACCAATCAAAGACCAGTATGATACATTTGAGATACATACCATACTCTAGTGACACATGATAGAGTAGCTGGTATTGGCACAACAAAGATGATACTAAATACCATGTCTCGGTATGGTACAGTATGAGGGGCATACCAACTACAAGTTTCCTATCAATACCGCAATTTACTTAGGATGGACTGGTGCAAACCTTAGTTAAATCCTTGATACCTTTTCCTTCTCTAACAGTGAGTTTGGCTTCCTTTTCTGTGGTATTCTTCTTTTTGACTAATTTGTGCATTCTTGATCTACCGACTCTTTAATTTTGATATTAGGATGCTACGGGACACATTTGGAAGTCAATTGTGGCAGATCCAAAGAAAACCATCGATGAATATTTTGACACTATTATTGATGATTTATTGACACAATCTGGATCAAGACTATGGTGCTCTCGTGAAGCTTCATGTCTTGCCCTTGCAGACATTATCCAAGGTCGCAGATTTAGTCAGGTGGGTGATGTTTGACTGCCGCTTGCAGTTTGAATACAAAACACTGCTACGTTATTCTCCGAGATTTAGCCACAGTGGAGGGTTCTTTTTTAAGGAATAACTTATTATTGGCAGTGCATCTTGTTAAATTTGGTATTAACTTCTGTTCCATAACTGCACTTTTTGTTATATCTTTTATCGTCAATTGTTTCTTGTGTTATCCAGGTTTCTAAGCACTTGAGAAGAATATGGACAACAGCATTTCGTGCAATGGATGACATAAAGGAGACCATACGGAATTCTGGTGATAGTTTGTGCGGTGCTGTGAGCTCATTAACAATCAGGCTATGTGATGTCTCCCTTACTGCAGTCTCCGATGCAAGGGAAACACTGAATATTGTTTTGCCACTCCTGCTTGTTGAAGGGATAGTCAGTAAAGTTTCCAGCATATAAAAAGCATCAATAAGCATGGTTATGAAGTTAGCAAAGGTAAGGTTCCCTTCTTTTATTGATTTATACGTTATTTAATTTACAGTTCTTTCATTGTTTTGCCACTCCTGCTTGTTGAAGGGATAGTCAGTAAAGTTTCCAGCATATAAAAAGCATCAATAAGCATGGTTATGAAGTTAGCAAAGGTAAGGTTCCCTTCTTTTATTGATTTATACGTTATTTAATTTACAGTTCCTTCATAGTTTGTTTTCTGCTTCACTGTATGCTATCTGCAATAAGTAATTAACATATCCTCCAACTTATCATTACTATCGATGCAAATGTTTATTCTGCATTGCTTTTTTTTTTTTTTTTTTTTTGGTTTGGTTATTTTGCTGCAGTATTCAATTGTCAGATGTGATGGTTTGTAATTCTTATGTGTGCAGACATACTTGCATATGTTGCAGGTGTCCATTCATGTGTGTGTTCATGTGCATGTACCAAACATATTGTATTCGCAGACTGGCTGAAATTTTAACCTAACAAAGTTCCCCTTCTGAACTGGCTGAGAAGCTGATTTGATTGTATAAATATCATGTTAAATTATTAACTCAAATGGGATAAAAAATATGACAAAAAATATAAATTTAGTGATCCTGCTGAAACAGATGTAAAATGAAACAAAGAGAGAAGAAAAGAATATATGTAAGTCTAAGAAAGATGATTAAAAAAGAAAAGAAGAGAGAGAGCCTTGGGGCTTCAGGAAGGGAGGACATGTAGCGCCTTCTTTGTTACAAACTCCTCAAGCTGGTTTTATGTACAAAATCAGTGCCCAGAATTGTAACTATGCTGGTACAATACAGTTGGTATGGTGCAATATACATCTCATTACTGACATGGGCTCTCAAAACTTTTCTTGCTTACAGCAATTGTTCCATCTAAAATTGGGTGGTATGAGTTAGTACCAAGCAATATGAGATGATTTTGCTCAGTTCCAGCCCAGTATAGATTGGTTTGGCTCAACTCACATACTGAATTGAACCTTGATATCATGCCAAGGCCAATATATTACCAGCATGAGTGATACAGGGCGGTACAGATTGGTATGACAGGCCTTGATAATAACCAATTTTGGGATAGTTCTTAGTTTTCTTTAATTCAATACCTTTGTGGATATGTAAAATCCCTTGTCTTTTAATTTGATATGAGGTGTATTGCCGTCTTTCCTTTCCACCATCTCTCTTTTGAATGGACTTCAAATAATTATGTATTGCTTATGAAAGACTGCGTTTTAAGTGATATGATCTAGTGATTGAGATTTGGTATGTAGTTTTACTAGTGCACCTATAATTCTGGAGACAATAAAAACTCAAATGTTTGTTCAAGTGTTGATATTCTATAGTGGACCATTCTATTAGACTCTCTCTTTCTTTCTCTCTCTCTCTCTCTCTCTCTCTCTCTCTCTCTCTCTAACAATCATGGATTTTCTAACAACAGGTGTTAGGAGCTTGTCGTTCATCATCCATGCACTAGAGATTGGGCATAATTTTTTATTTTTTATTTTTAAGGATCGTTGCTATATGAAATCCAAGGGAGACCAAGCTATAGCAGAGTCATCCATCACTCCATCTCACACTAAAGAATAAGAAGGCTTTCAAGTAGCATCTGCCAAACTGACCTGAACTGCCTAATTTGGCTCATTCCAAATTGTATTGGTGCAAAATTGAGTCAGTTTGGTAGTTTCGTTCAGGACTCGGCATAAATTATCTTGAATCACTTCGAATTAAGCTGAACCGCTTGGTTTTGCTTGGTTTCAAGGAGTTTGACTGGGTTCAAATGTTGTATCGTTAACCCTCCCTATCTTGGTTCTTGCTTGCTTGCGTGAGCCTCTTGATTGGTATCTTTTATGGTTATGCTCATTGTTATCTTCTCTCAAGCATTTTCTAGCAATTAGTAGAATAATACACACCGTAGAGGCATGGTATCCTTGTCCCTCGGTGTAATTCTGTTCCTATATTCAAAAAATTATATGCATTCATTATCTGAGTTATTATTACAGAATACTAGCATACTTCTATTCTTATCTTCTGAAATTATATCTAATCGAATAACTATTATTATAGAATGCTGGGATTGCAATTTGACCACATTTAGCTGATCTTGTTTGTTGCATGCTGGAATGTTTGTCAAGCCTCGAGGACCAGAGGCTCAACTATGTTGAGGTTTAGCTATGTCAAAACTGCTTGTTCTTCATTTTCAATTTTCTCTATTTTGTTATTTTCAAAAGAATGTGGATATAAATAATCTTTTGGTGTACCTGACCTTTAATTAGAGGATTCCTCATGCTTTACTCTATCTCATCTTTTTTTTTTTTGTTCTGTGGAGAATAGTTGCATGCAGTAAATGTTGGAATTCAAACCGAAAAACTTGAAAACTTGCGAATTGCTGTTGCTAAAGATTCTCCAATGTGGGAAACTCTTGATCTTTGTTTAAAAGTCATTGATGAACAATCGTTGGATCTACTAGTTCCTCGCCTTGCACAATTGGTCAGATCTGGAGTTGGTCTTAACACCAGGTATGTTCCTATGCTAGCAAAAAGTAATGATCTATCTAAGGTGCAGTATTTGATAAAACATTTAGGTGCTTTTCCATGCTCTTTTTGATGAAGTAACTTATTTTGGAAACTGCTAGAATCTTCTTTTAGTTTTTTATCAGATTCCTTTAAAAATGTTCAGTAAAATTAAATTTATCAAATACTTAATTATATAGTTTGTATTTTTAGGAGTTCATTGTTGTGCTCTTCTTTTAAACTCATAAAATTAAATTTATTAGAAATTAGGAAGTTCATAGCAATTTCTGATTCTTTCACAGGAATTAAGGACATTTGTTGTGACATTTTGCAATAAATTATTTCTTTTATTTGTTTAGTATTAATGTCAGGCATGAAATCATGTATGATTTCACATTTGTAATTTTACCTTGATTGTATCAGATTTAACACTCGGGATCTAAGAATTCAACTTGTGGAAAGAGATCATTTTAATATTTCAATTACCACTATGTGCCCCAAGCATATAATGGAGATTCATTAAAATGCATTTTATTTATTACGTGAGATGGTTTCTAACTGCTGGTCTGTGTTGACCAACATTTTCTATGCCAAGACACTACCAGCATGTTGAACAGATCAGCATTGATAGCACCTATTTAACCCTTTTTATATTTTTATTTTGGAAAAGCTTTGAATTTTTGTTTCAGCACTGTCGGCATGCATGCGAACATTACATGGCTTGTACCTTGCCTGTGGGTGAATGACCTGTAGGTGAACAACATACCTGATTGGTACCTATCCTCAAAACCTTGTTTCATATTAAATAAAAATCTATCTTCTAAAGTCCATGTAATAACCTAAGATCTTACCCAAAAAGAATAGTTGAAAGGTATTACTCGAGTTCTTTGGTCTTGTATAAGTGTCCAAGATCTACCCAGTACACAATTGATATAGGATTAAATAAGGTATTAGATTATGTGGGATGAAACTTTCTTAGCTTTTTCATAAAATGGGATGCACTATTGTTCCACCCCATCCTGATACTTAGGATAAGGGATATACTAAGACACGCCAATTGAGACACTAGGATGGTGATGGGATGATCTCCTCTCAACATTTGAGAAGGTAACCTATTCTAGTGTCCCACAGGATATCCCACCAAGATTTAAAATTATGGGACTAAACCAAGGTTCATAGTATGAGGAATGGATACCATTTTGGTATCAAACTAGTACGATTTCATAGGGGGCATATCGATCAGGTGGACCAAGGGGCCCCAACCTATGAACCACCTCGAATCGGTAGTTCAGTTTGGAGCGAGGCAGTTCAGTTCGGTTTGTCGATAGAAGGGCCGGTTTGGTTGGTTCATCCTTTGTACTGAACTAAGAGGTCAAACCATTTTGCTTCGGGACAGGGGTGGTTCAGTATACAATGGACTAAACACATGCTAATATAAGCTTTCACAAACTATCTTAGGTTAAGCCTTGGCACCCTTACCAAGTTAAAGGTCCAAATCCAATTACAAACACTATGATTGATTATAATCAATCCTAAAAGAGTCCTTATATAGTGTCCCTTAGTCCACACGGATCTTGTTTTGGTTCTACTCTAATATCATTTGTGATAACCCAGGATCTCATCCAAATACATTAGTTGAAAGTGTTATTTGGATTCCTTAGCTCTGTATAAGTGTCAAAGATTTACCTAGTACACAATGATGTGAGACTCAACAAGCCTAGTATGTGTTTAGTCTCATGTCAGTGGTGCACTGAATAGATCTTAGTGGCTCATATAAAGCCAGGAAATCCAAATAATACGTTCCGACTAGCTTTTTGGGTGAGGCCTTGAGATATTATAATCCAAGACTATTGAGGTTTAAGATTATGTATCAGCTGTCAAGAACATGACCATGCATTTCGATTTGAATTTAATCTTGAGTCTGATCTCTTGTTCATTCTCCATAGTGTATTGATTAAGTTTTTTTGAATAGAAAGATATAAGTTATCATTTGTTAGTTTCTTTGCTTTTTCTTATGTAAATTTAAATTACCTATGTTTTGAAATACTTAATTGAAGTTTTAGTTATCGTTGTCGATTTCATAAAAGTGGCTTTCCTTTCTAAAAATTGAAACATCATTTATTGGCATATTTATTCTCGAGATGCAAATATTTCAACTCTACACTCAGTTGCTTGAAGCCGAAGCAGGTTTAAGAGTGGGAGAAAGTTTCTTTCAAAATTAGCATTTACTTTGCTGATCTCCCTAAGTTAAATCTATGAGTAAGACAGTTGGAAATGCTGTCTTGTTTTATGGTATTAGCTTAGCTTCATCCCCTTGCAATGATATATCTGAATGACATGTTATACAATGTTGTAGCTTTTTTTGCATCACCCTGAGCTGTCATAATTTAAGTACCTCAGCGATTCTGTAGTTGCTAGCATCACTCAGAGTAGCTATTCCTTCTAGAACACTGGGAACACCATCAATGGAACTAAACCATATGTGCATTTCATAAAAATTGGTATTGCTTTCAAATGAAAAAGCAGGTGCTGTAATCACTGATCAGTATGAATAATCACTATAATCTCATTCTCAAAAGAATCTCTGCCTAGAATAATTTTAGTTCTTTTAAGAAACAACGTTCTTAGTTTTCCTTTTTGCTCACTGTTTCAATTGCAGGGTAGGTGTTGCCAACTTCATCACCTTGTTGGTTCAAAAGGTAGCTGCAGACATCAAGCCATTTACAAGCATGTTACTAAAGCTTGTTTATCGTGCTGTTATAGAGGAAAAGAGTGGTGCAGCAAAGCGAGCTTTTGCTGCTGCTTGTGCTGTCATTTTGAAGCATGCAAGCCCTTCTCAGGCTCAGAAACTGATTGAGGAGACAGCTGCTTTGCAACTGGGAGAAAGAAATGCTCAGATTTCCTGTGCAATTCTTCTGAAAAACTACTTAAATCTTGCAGGAGATGTTCTCGGTTGCTATCATGCCATAGTTATTCCCGTCATTTTTATTTCAAGGTTCATGTCTGACCTTCCTGAACCTTTCAAATTGGCATTGACATTTTCATTGTGGTTATTTCAACTTCATTTGTTAAATGCCTCGGAAAATGTATTTTCTGTCATGATGGTAGCTGCTACTTTGTGATATGCATCAATTTGGATTCACAAGGCAGTTTGTTTTGGCATATGTTAGACCATACATTCTGTTTGGTTTTATTCTGTGCATAAGGATTTGATTCTGACTGTTCTCATTGCTAGACCTTAATATTCGCAGCAAGAGCAGTATATCATAAATAGCATATCCTAATGTGATAACCAAACAATTATATTTAGCATGAGCACATGAGAAGATGAGAAAGACATCTGTAAAAATAAATACAGTGAGAGAGAGAGAGAGAGAGAGAGAGAGAGAGAGAGATCAATTTACATGAGCTAGGAAAGAGCCTACAAAGGTGGGGGATGGGGGAGATGAAAGGTGGGGAAGTTAAAGAACGATGGAATTTCTGAAAATTGTTGGATGAAGACATTGCCAAAGGAATTTGCTTTGGAAGGGAAAAATTTGGGTTGCTGCCAGCCAATCCTTCTTTCATTTTTTTTTTAAAAAATACAGTTCATTAAGAAATATTGGTTGTGGTATGTAAAATCATGGAGAATTTGGATAAATTGGTTAACTAAGGTCCTGTTTGGCTTAAGTTTTTTCTTGTATGTTTGTTTCTTTACGAATTAGTGAAATGCCATGCAGAGATTGATGTTAAAGATAGCATTTGCATGAAACTTCTGCCATCCCTTGCTTTTGTTTCACTCTGTTTTGAAAGCAATAAATCTTTTGTTCCAAAAGTTCTAAAGATTTTAGAAACAATTTTGGAAAAACAAAAAAACAAAAGAGCTTTGTCAACATGTTCTTTAGTCTGGTTTATTTTTCTTGCATTTTTTAGAACAAAAACAGAAAAGAAGAGGAAAAACAAATGGGCATAATTTAGTGGGATTTTGAAAACCAGGAAATACCAATTACTTGGAAAATAAGTGTTGCCGAGCCCATGTCTGAGAATAGAGCTGTATACAAAATTGGATCAATGTGGAATTAAACTTGCTAGGCACACTTGAAATCATGGGAAATGTGGTCGTCGCTAAACTTCTAGAAGAAGTTATTAGTCCAGAAAAGGACCTACGTTTAGGGCTCTTGAACTAGCATATAAACAAGATGGTTATATTTTCTTTTTAATGTTAAAAAAAATTTAAAATCTTTGCATCTTATGTAAATTATAGCTTAAAATTGAGCAAAATGAAGAAAAAATTATTTATATAGCCGATCTCAACCAGTTTAAGATTAAAGCTTTATTGTTAGTTGTTTGTTTGTTAGTTTTTGTCAACTTCTTTCGAGTAAACCTCCAGCTTTCACTGCTAATTGACCATAATGTTCACCATAGCTGGAGTAGACAAACAAAGAAGATACATTTTTCTCCTCAATTCCAATTCTCATGTAGATTTGAATGTGCAGATTTGAAGATGATAAGGATATTTGTACCTTATTTGAGGAGCTGTGGGAAGAGAACTCGAGTAGTGAAAGAGTTACCCTTCTGTTTTTGTATTTTCTATCAAATTAAAATTCTCTTAAACTAATTACGTATAAGTACTTTAAAAAATAAAAAATTTCAGGCATTTAGAACATTTGCCCGAGTGGTTTTTTTTCCCTTTGCATCTCTTCTTCCTCTCACCTGAGCATTTTTTTTTTATTTTTTTCTTTGTTCTCTTTCCTCTGTTTCCTCATCGTGGATCGAAGATGATGGGAGAGCTTCGGATGGTGGGCGTTCCCTTTTTTCCCTTCATTCTTCCTTTCCTTTCTGCGTTTCCTTCTTTCCTTCCTCCATCTGTTGATCTTTTCATGCTGCGGTGGATCAAAGATGATGGAACTTGGAAGAGCTTCGGACGATTGCACTAGTGGAATGCCTGCCGTCCCACTGAGTTTTCAACTCATGGTTATGAGGAAATTTTAGAGCGGATGATGCCTCCTGGGTGAGCTGACGACGTGATTTGGCCTGCAGCCCAGCTAGTACACCAATAAGATAGACGGGACGATGTGTTGTTTGCACCAGTTACTGGTTTCTCTTTGGGTTAGGACGGGATGGCTCCAATGGTTCTCATCCTGTCGAGTTTTCGATCCTGGCTTTTATAAAACAACACTAGGCATGGGGATTTGTGTGCATCTCCAAGCAAATCAGCAATTAGAACAAGTATATGACATCTTGCAACCAAGCTTCTAAGCAAGATGCTGTTCTTAATGAATGAATATGTTGATGATGCTCGATTCTTGTCTCTGTTATATGAAGTACGAAGTGGTGGCAGCTAATAATTAGCAGCTGCAAGAGTCAGGCATATTGGTGATGGAAAAATGTAGTGTGGCATATATACCACAAAATTCTATAAGGTTCATGATTTCTCTTATATGTAGTGGTTGTAGGACTGTAAATCTATGAACAAAGAAACAAAGAAATGAATGAAAAAGTTCTAAGACTTGATGTGTTCTTTCTTATAATTTACCACAGCATATTTAGGATTATTTTAAATTACCAGCATATTTAGGATTATTTTAAAAGACACATTTGATGGTTTCTTAACAGTAGTCAATCAAATTATCATTAAATGTATTTAGCATTTCATATTTGGATATCTTGTTAATTGGCATTTATAGATAACTTTTTGGGAAGCAATATCCACTGTTAAATAAACTTTAATAGTTTAATGGGTTTGACAAGAATCCTTATATGGTGATGTTTCTTCCCCAACTTCCATCAGATGAGAATCTAATCACATAGGTCCCTTTGTCTATCTTGTTTCACATTTAAGAAAAGAATGAATACATGGTCCATGGAGAACTTGTAGCCATCGCTTCTTACTTTATGAATAGAAGTTATTGCAAATTATACAATCCCCGACAACCACTAAAGATTATTTTATGAGTGATGAAACTGAACTCAGAACCAGTTGTTGCTGCTTAATGCTTATTGCAATTGATGAGACAAGCATCAACCTTTTCATTGAATGCCTTTTCATTGAATGCCATGAAGAGATAGATCTCTTAATTGTGATATTATGAATTTTTCTGATATTTGTATTTTCGGACCTCTTTCAAGGTAGCTTTATTAATGTGCTGCAGCTTCATTTCTTTAGTATTGACTATTGATTGCTCAAGTAATTCTAACCCAACTCTTCACTATAAAATCTTGCTCTGTCCCAATTCATTCAGTTTGCCAAAAATGATTTCTTGAATATGGTTGACCCTTAAATCCTACTAATTATCTTCTCAATTTAGTTGTTAGACTTGCTGTAAATCCTAAAGATCATTAACATGAATCAAACAAATTAAAAAAGAAAAGAAAAGAAAATAATTTGAGGTCCTGGTAGTGATGCCACAACTTATTATGTTGGTAGATGGGGCTTTTAAGACCTTGCACTACATAATGCTTGTTTCAATATAACATGATTGCATTAACTACACTCAACTAGAGAGGTAAAATTAAGAGCTATTTAGCTGCAAGCATGATCCATGGCTGGTAATCCAGCTAAAAACTAAAGTGTGCTTGCAAGTATCGTAATCAGGGCAACATTTTGCAGTCAATGGATGCCTACAGTCAAAGTGTTCTTGTCTGTATTATCGCACATCTGCTCCAATGATGAGTCAGAATTGAATTGTGAACTGATACTTGTGGGAGTAAACCATCCAGAGATTAGAACTGGGTCTTCAATGATAAAAAGGGAAACACAAGAAATTTGACATTATCAAGATACCAGAGAGACGAAGGTTCACAGCATATTACTTTTATTAGGATGAACGCAAAACATTTGCTGCACAAAGTAGGGATAATGCAATTAACCTATTACATGTACACTTAGCCTTGCCTCCCCTAGCCATTAGCGGATGTCAAGCTACATAATCGGCCATCAATATCAATATCAGAAGTCAAGTTTCAGGCTGATAAACTCATGTTTCTGTCACTGTAATTCAGTTTAAACTGGAGACTATAGTTTATTGCTACCTATGATATGTTTATCTGAAGCTGTTGGCTGAAAATCAAAACAACTTTGCATTGCAAGAAGCTTTTGATAAATCTATTATGTTCCTTTTCTTTTACTGCTGCATTTATGTCAGTCAAATCTGCTAGCCTGGTAGTAGTAAACCTTCATGATGGAAAATCCTTGTAATGTCATAACACTTTATGTGCTCTAGTAAATCGATTGGTTATAATATTTGATGCAACCATTTTTACAAGATTGTACTCTTCATTCTTTCTGCAGGAAGCCTTTTCTCACCTTCTTGGTGAACAGAATGATCTTACCCAGGAGTTGGCATCCCAAGGCATGAGCATTGTTTATGAACTAGGTGATCCATCTATGAAACAGAACCTGGTAAATGCTCTTGTAAGCACATTGACTGGCTCAGGGAAAAGGAAAAGAGCTATCAAGGTAAAATATTATTCACCTGTTGTTATTTATTCAACTCAACTCAACTCAACTCATCCAAGCCTTTTCCCAACACCTTTTGTTATTTATTCCTTTTCTCTCTTTTCTTTCTTCCTTTTTTTCTGAAGTTTTTCAAGAAGGGGCCATTGGTGGTTAGCAGAGGAAAGCTAAGCACTTATAAGGAACTTTGTAGCCTGGCTAATGAGATGGGTCAGCCTGACTTGATATATAAATTCATGGACCTGGCTAATTATCAGGCTTCTCTAAATTCCAAGAGGGGTGCAGCCTTTGGGTTTTCCAAGATAGCAAAGCAAGCTGGGGATGTGCTTCGCCCACATCTATGTCTGTTGATCCCTAGGCTTGTTCGTTACCAGTATGACCCTGATAAAAATGTCCAGGTATGGAACCATCAATGTTCTTTGTAGGATTTATCAGCTTCAAAATTCACTGGATATGTCTCTATATTCTATAATATTTTACTTTGTACCTATTTTTGTGTTTCTACATGATGTTCTTTTCCAACCATTGTTGGTCAACCGTTCTCAAACTCACTCCAGATATTCAAATAATATTGTTGTCTAAAGTTTTTGTGTGAGACTAATAGACATGTTAGGATTGTAGAAAAGTCCTGAAGTAGCCTTCAAGGAATTGTTCATGTGGATTTGGAAGTAAAACATCTTCACTACAAATGCTCAATGATGGTGGTAATGACTTCCTCCATCCAATCGAAAGGTGTGATCTTATTTCTTGCTTCCAATTTTTTACAAACCACACCAGTGTTATTCAAGCATGCCAAACTTGGTATAGTAAATATCTCAAGCAAGGTATGCACAACCAATACCGAGATCTATACAAATACATTATCGATTCGGTATGGCATGAGTCATTACAATATACACTCCGTAACGAGACAGCTTGCCTCTGTTTTTTTTTAACTCTCAACCACTCAATAATAGGCAGTTCAGATTGGTACTAGATGGTATGGATCAGTCTAGATTGGATGGGTTTATACCAAATCGAAACTTGGTATCGTACCGGTACCTTACTGGTTTGGTAATGTATGGTTGGCATGGTAGACCTTGATCTCAAATGGCCTAATTTACTTAGTATTGAGTAATTAGTTAATTCCACCTCAATTGACTGGTTTACCATAAACTTCCACACTAGTTTGAGTATTTAAAAAAATTCACCTTAATTGACAAGTCTACGAAGATTGAGAAAATTTTGTTTTGCCCTAATTTGTGCATAGATGAATTCATAAGCACATATTTGGATATTTGGGTGGAGATTCACTTGTTATGCAATTTTCACATGCTTACAAGAGTACATGCTAAGATGCAGAACAAGTCTTGCCATCTTAGTTTCAGACCACATATTGATACCATGTCGGTATGGTGTCACTATGCTTGTTATGAGGGTCGTCTTGGCATATCAATCATGGGTTGCGATATTGATGCGTATACTGTACTGCTACTGATATGATGCTTGGTACTGGGGAGGGGGAGGGTACTGAGTGTCGGTTTAAGATTGTGAACCTTGGTAAGGACTCTTGATATGTCACTTGTATCGAGTATTAGTTCAGTATCGCATTATGGCTGATGCGAACTGGTACTGTGATTCTTGATATTGACATATTTTGCATAGACTAGGCCAAATAATTATATAGTGTGAATGTAGTATGTTTTTTTTTTTAATCTGGATATAAAATAATTTTTGTTGAATTTAAAACTAATGTCGGCCAGCTAATTATTGTGTACATGTTGGCCGTATGGTAGGCTCAAGCTCATATTCTTAAGATGCAGGCATTTGCAATGATTCATAAGTTATGGTTTGAGCATGCGAAATCAGTCTGTATGGTTAAATTGACAGCACCTAAAGCTGTAATGGTTGGGTATCATACAAGTACAGTCAATCAAAGACCAGTATGATACATTTGAGATACATACCATACTCTAGTGACACATGATAGAGTAGCTGGTGTAGGCACAACAAAGGTGATACTAAATACCATGTCTCGGTATGGTACAGTATGAGGGGCATACCAACTACAAGTTTCCTATCAATACGGCAATTTACTTAGGATGGACTGGTGCAAACCTTAGTTAAATCCTCGATACCTTTTCCTTCTCTAACAGTGAGTTTGGCTTCCTTTTCTGTGGTACTCTTCTTTTGACTAATTTGTGCATTCTTGATCTATTGACTCTTTAATTTTGATATTAGGATGCTATGGGACACATTTGGAAGTCAATTGTGGCAGATCCAAAGAAAACCATCGATGAATATTTTGACACTATTATTGATGATTTATTGACACAATCTGGATCAAGACTATGGCGCTCTCGTGAAGCTTCATGTCTTGTCCTTGCAGACATTATCCAAGGTCCCAGATTTAGTCAGGTGGGTGATGTTTGACTGCCACTTGCAATTTGAATACAAAACACTGCTATGTTATTCTCCAAGATTTAGCCACAGTGGAGGGTTCTTTTTTAAGGAATAACTTATTATTGGCAGTGCATCTTGTTAACTTGGTATTAACTTCTGTTCCATAACTGCACTTTTTGTTATATCTTTTATCGTCAATTGTTTCTTGTGTTATCCAGGTTTCTAAGCACTTGAGAAGAATATGGACAACAGCATTTCGTGCAATGGATGACATAAAGGAGACCGTACGGAATTCTGGTGATAGTTTGTGCCGTGCTGTGAGCTCATTAACAATCAGGCTATGTGATGTCTCCCTTACTGCAGTCTCTGATGCAAGGGAAACACTGAATATTGTTTTGCCACTCCTGCTTGTTGAAGGGATCGTCAGTAAAGTTTCCAGCATATAAAAAGCATCAATAAGCATGGTTATGAAGTTAGCAAAGGTTTAAGGTTCCCTTCTTTTATTGATTTATACGTTATTTAATTTACAGTTCTTTCATAGTTTGTTTTCTGCTTCACTGTATGCTATCTGCAATAAGTAATTAACATATCCTCCAACTTATCGTTACTATCGACGCAAATGTTTATTCTGCATTACTTTTTTTTAAAAAAATTTTTGGTTTGGTTATTTTGCTGCAGTATACAATTGTCAGATGTGTTGGTTTGTAATTCTTATGTGTGCAGACATATACTTGCATATGTTGCAGCAGGTGTCCATTCATGTGTGCATTCATGTGCATGTACCAAACATATTGTATTCGCAGGCTGGCTGAAATTTTAACCTAACGAAGTTCCCCTTCTGAACTGGCTGAGAAGCTGATTTGATTGTATAAATATCATGTCAAATTATTAACTCAAATGGGACAAAAAAATATAAATTTAGTGATCCTGCAGGAACAGATGTAAAATGAAACGAAGAGAGAAGAAAAGAATGTGTGTATGTCTAAGAAACATGATTAAAAAAGAAAAGAAGAGAGATAAGCCTTGGGGCTTCAGGAAGGGAGGACATGTAGCGCCTCCTTTGTTACAAACTCCTCAAGCTGGATTTATGTACAAAATCAGTGCCCAGAATTGTAACTATGCTGGTACAATACAGTTGGTATGGTGCAATATACATCTCATTACTGACATGGGCTCTCAAAACTTTTCTTTCTCACAGCAATTGTTCCATCTAAATTGGGTGGTATGAGTTGGTACCAAGCAATATGAGATGATTTTGCTCGGTTCAAGCCCAGTGCCAAGGCCAATATATTACCAGCATGAGTGATACAGGGCGGTACAGATTGGTATGACAGGCCTTGATAATAACCAATTTTGGGATAGTTCTCGGTTTTCTTTAATTCAATACCTTTGTGGATATGTAAAATCCCTTGTCTTTTAATTTGATATGAGGTGTCTTTCCTTTCCACCATCTCTCTTTTGAATGGACTTCAAATAATTATGTATTGCTTATGAAAGACTGCGTTTTAAGTGATATGATCTAGTGATTGAGATTTGGTATGTAGTTTTACTAGTGCACCTATAATTCTGGAGACAATAAAAACTCAAATGTTTGTTCATGCGGTACAGATTTTCTCTTTGGGTTAGGACGGGATGGCTCGAATGGTTCCCATCCTGTCGAGTCTTCGATCTTGCTTTTAACAACACTAGGCATGGGGATTTAAAAATTTGTGTGCATCTCCAAGCAAACCAGCAATTAGAACAAGTATATGACATCTTGCAACCAAGCTTCTATGCAAGATGCTGTTCTTAATGAATATGTTGATAATGCTCGATTCTTGTCTCCGTTATATGAAGTACAAAGTGGTGGCAGCTAATAATTAGCAGCTGCAGGAGTCAGGCATATTGGTGATGGAAAGATGTAGTGTGGCATATATACCACAAAATTCTATAAGGTTCATGATTTCGCTTTTATGTAGTGGTTGTAGGACTGTAAATCTATGAACAAAGAAACAAAGAAATGAATGAAAAAGTTAAGACTTGATGGCTTCTTTATAATTTACCAGCATATTTAGGATTATTTTTAAAGACACATTTGATGGTTTCTTAATAGTAGTCAATCAAATTATCATTAAATGTATTTAGCATTGTATATTTGGATATCTTGTTAATTGGCATTTATAGATAACTTTTTTGGGAAGCAATATCCACTGTTAAATAAACTTTAATAGTTTAATGGGTTTGACAAGAATCCTTATATGGTGATGTTTCTTCCCCAACTTCCATCAGATGAGAATCTAATCACATAGGTCCCTTTTTCTATCTTGTTTCACATTTAAGAAAAGAATGAATACATGGTCCATGGAGAACTTGTTGCCATCCCTTCTTACTTTATGAATAGAAGTTATTGCAAATTATACAATCCCTGACAACCACTAAAGATTATTTTATGAGTGATGAAACTGAACTCAGAACCAGGTGTTGCTGCTTAATGCTCATTGCAATTGATGAGACAAGCATCGACCTTTTCATTGAATGCCTTTTCATTGAATGCCATGAAGAGATGATCTCTTAATTGTGATATTATGAATTTTTCTGATATTTGTATTTTCGGACCTCTTTCAAGGTAGCTTTATTAATGTGCTGCAGCTTCATTTCTTTAGTATTGACTATTGATTGCTCAAGTAATTCTAACCCAACTCTTCACTATAAGATCTTTTTCTGTCCCAATTCATTCAGTTTGCCAAAAATGATTTCTTGAATATGGTTGACCCTTAAATCCTACTAATTATCTTCTCAATTTAGTTGTTAGACTTGCTGTAAACAAAGCTAGACTGCAGGTTCAAAAAGATTTGAGATTTTTATATTCAATCCAAACATCCGCCTTATCACATACACAATCATACATACAAATTTAAGGATATATATATAGACACTCACACATATAATTTTCTATCTATTGTAAACAACCTATATTTGTCACAGCAGAGACATGAATGTTCGAGGGAAGCCAATAACAAACTGATTTCTATCAGCTAGAGACTTGTTTGAGGTAATTGTTGATATTGGCCAACAGATATATAACATAATTGTTAGAAAACAATCACTGAAAAAATAGCTAATCCAAAAAGATCCTACCATTAGTAGCCGTGTCATAGTTGGAAGGCATAACTGTTGTCCTCAACGAGCCGTGAATAAAATTAAATGGGCTTATATTAAGATCATATTTGATCAAATTGATTATGAGACTGAATATGTAGGATTGTACCTATTGGTGCTATGAATATTTATGCAAGAATCATGATTATCAAAAATGCTAAATATTATATCTTTCTTTTCTTGCTCCTTTTCTAAATAATGTTCTTGATTGAAAATAATAATAATAATAATCAACCCTTCAAGTCCTTTGTTGAGGCATCCTGGCTTGCGGTACTCTAACTTAGAACCATTGGCATCTCTTCTTATTGTTCCCTCTTTACTTAATGCTCTCTCCTTTCTCGAAGCTCTCTTGGGCTCTCTTTTGCCCTTTTCTCTCCTAGGCTCTTTATTCCTCTTTCATCAAGAGTGGAATGAAGCTCACATTTTGGGAGTGGGCTATAACTGACTTTATTTTTGTTATCATATGAATGGTGGTCGAATGAATGCCTAACTCACGGTTCATCAAACTAGCCTAACTTTGAGTTGGGCTACAAGCTAGATCTGAACTAATAGGCATGGATTTAAAGTTAAGATTCTTAAAAAGATTCAAACCGAACTTAGGTTGGCTTTGTTTGAAAAAAAGTCTAATGAGTTAACCCTTAATCATTTTAAGGCATATTAAAATTTTTCCCATGATTAGGTGCAATTATGCAAGCATTATAAAGATTAAATTTTAACTTCATGGGTCAATTATAAACTATTAAGCTTATATAATATTTTACTTATCTTTTTAGGACGGCATAACATGTAAAATTTGTTAGAAATTTTTCATTATATGAACTAAAACAATCATAATTGAATTAATTGAATGTCAAATTGATGGGGTACTTTATGTGAAAATTAAGTGTGTTTATATTAAGTGTAGGTCTTATGTATGCATAACCCTAATGGGAGTGGGCACTCTTCAATTAAATCGTAAGGAGCGGTCTCTACTTCCATCTTATAAATATTAGGATAGAGATGTCCACTCTCATCTTATAAATATTAGGATAGACTCGTAAGAAGAGGTCCCTACTCTCATCTTATAAATATTAGGATAGGCATTATAAATTTTACAATGAATTCATATATGATTTATTTTATATTGTATATTTATTTTATATTATGTATACACTATTCATGATATTGAGATTATTTATTTTTGGTGTATAAAATCCATATTTTCTATCAAAATCAAATTACAAATAAGATTTGAAAAAAGGCAAAACAATTAAAGTTTTTCTAAATACCGAATGAAATATGATTGAACAATTTATCATTAAAATTAGAAGAATTTTTTAGTTTTCAAATTTAGTAATGATATCATGTAACGTAAATTTTGAGTATGGAGAAGTTTAAACCGCATTTCTAGAACGACTCTGATTCTTTTTCTTAAAAAAAAAAGAAAGAAAAGGAATATGTAATACCACAAGGCAAGAATGCACCAATGCACATATTGTAAAAGCTGTTTTTGATACATACTTTAAGTCGATCCTTAAATGCCATCGGCAAAAAACATCACAAATATATTGCACGCCTTTTAAAAAAAATCTCTTCCAAACGTGCATCCTATTTCGAAAGTAAATTACTCTTAACCATAGTGAACAATGATGTAGCTGACAGAAGTACAAGCAGCCGCGTTTGTTATAGTGTGCTTTAATACATCTCCACAATTGAGGTCGAAGTAGCGTGCCAATTTATGAGACACTGTGATCCCTGACATACACTGAAATTCATGATGACCAATATATCAGAAAAAAGATCGAAAGATGCATTTGGATGCAAACAACTTAACAAAGGTCAGGAAAGCAGCAAAAACAGTTTGATCCAACTTGCAATTTGTAATTAATATAGCTCAAAACTGGCCAGGGCTCTTTTAAAAATTTATTTTCTTAATAGGATGCTATATGGCGCCAGAAAGAAGTTATAAGAATTTTATAGAGAATTTTGTAAAAGTCTTTTGAAGAAGAGAGAAAGAAGAAAACACTTGGAATAAGAGCTTTCTTTTTAAAAAAAACACTTATTTTTAAATTACAATCTTATAATATGCTAGTATTTTTGTAAGTTTCATTGAAAACAATGAACAATACCTTTTTGAAATATAATCAGGGAATTGAAATAAGCCCATAACTGCATGTTAATGGTATAGAACCTCATCTTAAAATAAATTTGTTAGACATAAGCCCATAACTGCATGTTAATGGTATAGAACCTCATCTTAAAATAAATTTGTTAGACATAATATAATATCTAGATTAATCAATGGTAGGTAACAACCTAATGGCACATTAAGGAAATGAAGGAACTTATCAATGTAAATAAAAGATTTTTAACTACATAATTGCTAGAAAATCACATACCTTAGACTGTTGCTCCAATACAAGCCTCTTCTCATCACCAGTAAGCATTTCATACGTTGGACAACACCTTGTAATGTTGACCACCAAATCTTCCTCCTACAACATGTTAGGATTTCTTGTAATTTCATATCGATAAATTTACACTAAGAGATTGTTTAGAATCTTACAAGTGATTGTAGCACAATTCAAATCAAATTATAACATAACTGAGTTACAGATAAGTCATTTGCATTATAACTAAATTAATATTGTTTAGAAGGTCGTAATTGTAAATCCTTATTCATTGGAGATATGTATTATCAAAAACTATCATTATAAATTATTTTTAATTTATAAATCATTATAATAATATTTATTTTATTTTTTATTAGTTATAATGATATTGCCCTACAACATTATATTATATTATATTATATTATATATATTATATTATAAATATTATGATATTATACTAAATATGATTGTTTTCGTATTTCAAAATTAAGTAACTCTTGTAAATCGACCTTCAACTTACATAATTTAGGTCTCCCTTATATTTAAAGTGTTAGTTCACTTCAACAATTAATATACTATAAATCGATAAAATGAGTTGCACTACTGAAATTCAACATGTAGTGCAACTTTAATTACAGGACTTCAAACACCCTTTAATTGCTGCTTGGCAAAATGAACATGAATCCATTGGAGGTTTAATAACTTTATAATGGATTAAAACTTTTTCAATGCTATTAATAAAACTAAAATTCATTAGCATTTCACAAGATGTAATATGTCTCGTTATTCAAATGTTTACAAAAAAAAATTAACTAAATAAGCTAGACTATATCCTAAAAATTATAATCACATAACAAGTTAATAAAAATATACAATTTTAGCATAAAATGTAATGAAAACCTTACCCAAAAAACCTCCAAGCGTTTTGTGAACTGGGAATACATTAAACACCATAATGAAAATTTTGGTTTATCTTTGGTAAAATATCGCCTTGGTGACATTTGAATAGTCCATTTTATTTATAAAACCTCAAGTGTTGTTTTGTTAAGCTTCTCGTCCACAAAGAAAACATGTACCTGTACATGAACAAAGGATAAGATCCAATCATCTTTTTGATAACTTATTAAAGTTAGGTCTACATAAATGTTATACGGTTTAAAAGTAACAATGCCACAAAATTGACATGCATAGACATAGCCCTTCTAGGGCCACAAACATATATTCTGAATGCATCAACCTAACCTCAAAGATAATAGTTCAAACATATTCTAAAATTAAACAAAAAACAAAGCAAATGAAGATGAAGAAAACATATTCTAAAATTAAACAAAAAAACAAAGCAAATGAAGATGAAGAAGAATGAATGGCTCTATTCTGATATATTTTACAGCTTGATTTTTTTTTTTATTCATGCGTGATTGTCAGTTGTTAATCCATAATATTAGCCATCAATCTTCAAACCATATCTACAACAAGCAGTCAATCAATAAATAAGAGCCAATCTATGAAAACGTGACACTTGTATACAGTGCATTGACTCATAATATTAAGCGGTATACCTAGATATTATGAGAACAAAGTGTAATATATATCATAAAATGGCACCAACAATAAGCAATATTATTTTCCTTGTACTAGAAAGGCAATCGAAAGCTGGCAGCATCTAAAAACACCAAATTAATTTAGCACTCATACCGTATAGGCATCCGAAAATGGGAATAATGATGCATATAGAATCAACTAAAATTGGGCAAAAAATCTTTTAATAATGTAACTAAGAAACAAGACATTGTTCATAATAATTTAAGCATCTTATACTAGAGAGGCAACTGAAAGCTAGCAGCATCTAAAAACACCAAATTAATTTAGCATGCATCCGAAAATGGGAATGATGCATATATTTCCCACATACTCGTTTACAATAAAAGAAAAAAAAAAAAGGGCAAGTACTTATTTTCTAGATTAAAAAGAACGGCCGAAATAATCAACGAATTGGAATTCTATTCTGGCAGAACATGAACATAAGTAGAAAAGTTTTGCAAAATCAATAAATAAATTAAAAAAATAAACAAGTTTCATCCCGAAATTCTATTTTTATACAGCTCCAAAGCCCATGAAATCAAAGGAAAGAGAGATAAAATATAAGCTCTATTATTTGTAATACGCCGTAAATTTAAGCCCAAAGGGAAAGAAAATAGAAGCGACAAAATAGAGAAGGGAACCAAATAAGAAACCATTTCGTACCACGTTGGAAGGGTCATCCCTCTTAGGGCGACTGAAATCAAGAACCTCTCTTCTGGAGTTGAAATCGATCCCGAACCTCTCGATGAACTGGTCCAAATTCATAGCGATATCGTCATCGTTGATCAAGAACCCTCGGTCACTCAGCATCTCCATCATAGTTCGCCAAACAGGAAAGAGCCTATCAGCAAACGAATGGCGATCCATCTTCCCACCGGCGTAATCTCCTCTTCTCTTGCCGTGGCGTAGTCTCTTCTACTTTTGCCGAAAGAAAAAGTTTTCGCAGATTATGGACGAGGAGGTTTCGTTCTTGCCGAAAAAGACGGGAAATCGTAAGACGGTTTCATTATTGCCGAAAAAGATGGGGATTTGTACGACTGTTTCGTTTTTTTGCCGACGGTTTTATTATTGCCGAAAAAGACGGGGGATTTATAGGACGGTTTCGTTTTTGCCGAAAAGATAAGGAATCGTATCTGCTTTACAATATGCGGATGGAGGATCGTGACATCGTATAGTGACATTATTCAGCAATTCCGCTAACGCTCGCTAGCTCGAACATTTGTTCGAGCGTTCCCCAGTAATAAGGCCATAAATGATATATATATATATATATATTCAAAATATATAAAACGAGTAATTTTTTAAACCGGTGTCAAAAGTTAAAATGGCCACTTAGAGTCCATGTGGTGATTTCATTTGAGTTAATCTCTCTACTCGAAATGGCGATTTTTATCCCGAAACCGCCACTCAAAGACTTTCTCGTGGACTTAATTTCCTATGGAGACTTATACGGGGACTTAAACGCTACGAATCCCTCCCTTCGCATAATCTTCTAGCAAATTAAAAGAGGATTAGATGGTGGTTAATGATTCAATATCAATCAGAATTATCTTGTTATATCTATTATTTTGTTAATCAAAATTATCTTGTTATATCTATTATCTTGTTAATTAGAATTATCTTGTTATATCTATTATCTTATTAATTAGAATTATCTTGTTATATCTATATTATTTTGTTATCTATTATCTATAACAAGATAATAGATATAATAATCAGAATTATCTTGTTATACCTATTATTAGGTATAACAAGATAATAGATAATAGAGGGTTAGGATCGCTCGGAGGCTCCGAGCCTTTAAGAAGGGATTGTGATCGGAAGAAAATATATAGAAGGAGTGACGATTTCAATTGAAGTTGAAGTGGCGATTTCTAGTCGTTCCGTCAGCAATATTGATGGGGCTGAACCAGAATAATGATGTAGAAATAGAAAACGCCATTTGAAATGGCTTTTTCTATTTTAACATGATAAATTTTTTATTCCCACTTTTTATGCCTTTTTTGTGCCAGTTTAAAAACTACTCTCATTTTTTTTTTTTGCCGACGGTTTCATTATTGCCGAAAAAGACGGGGATTTATAAGACGGTTTCGTTTTTGCCGAAAAGAGAGAATCGTATCTTTTTTACAATATGCGGATGGAGGATCGTGACATCGTATAGTGATATTATTCAGCAATTCGCTAACGCTCGCCAGCTCGAACATTTGTTCGAGCGTTCCCTAGTATAAGGCCATAAATGGTATATATATATATTCAAAATATATAAAAGGTGTTTAATAGCAAATAATCTATTCATGGCTATTAATATACCGAATATTATAATCTAATAAATTCATACCTTTTTTATAAAAATAAAATTATTTTTTTTCTAAACAAAATTATTCTTTTTTTCTCTCTTTTCTCATATCTCGCCATCGTTATCTATTCTCTCATATATCAAACAATTATTCATCCATATAAAAAAATATCGAATAGAAAAAAAAAAAAAAAAAAAAACAAAAAAAAAAAATATAGTTATAAGAAAGTCTAATTTAAAATATAAAAATTAAAAAATTTTAATTACTATTTTTTAAATTTATAGAAAAATAATTAAATTAAAAAAAAAAAAAAATTAATTAAAATTATATTAATCAAAATTAAATCAATTAAAATTAAAAAAATTAAATTAATTTTTAATTTATTTTAGAAATTATTAAAAAATTGTAAATTAAATTAATTAAAACAATTTTAATTAATTTAATATTTAAAATAAATTGAAAATTATTTAAAACATTTAAAAATTAATTTAAAAATAAAATAATTATTTTTAAAAATTAATTAATTTAATTAATTAATTTAATTTACAAAATAAAATTAAAAAATTATTTTTTAAAAAATATTTTTTAGAAAATAATATTAATTTATATATTTTTAAATTAATTAAATATATTAATTTTTTTATATATTTTTTTATTTTTAAATATATTAGTTTAAATAAGCACCTTTTTGGTGCATAGCACATGAGATGATACACAATCCTATCACCTCAAATAATCAGGATTCTAGCGCTTTCGAGACACCTTTATCTTTTGACCACGCTGAGTTGATTAACAACTGTTTTCCTGCCCATCATTAAACTTGATTCTCATTTCCTTAAACTGTTCTAATCAAATAGGCAGGAAGATTGATTAGACATCCAGCAGCTTCAATATATAATGTTTAATGCTTTGTCACAGAAAAATCCTTTTTACATAGGGGAGAGAGAAATCTAAACATCATGATTGACAGTTATTTCCAAACCAGCAACAAAGAAGAGACTAAAAACATCTGGAACATGTCCAATGCATAATTTAGGATGCCGCCAAAAAAATTCTCATTTGTCCAGCGGCATTATTTTTACGATGTTGGACATTAGTAAAGGGAGCATCTAAGCCATTATTTTGTCTGGATTTCCACCCACCATTTCAACCGGACAGGATTAATAATTGTGAAGTTAATGCACTGTCATATCAAGGAAACTTTTTATTATTTATTTTTTTTTTTGTGACAGCAGGAGGGGGAATTGGTTAACATTTCACCAAGCCACTATAATGCAGTCTGACCTTTGAAACAATCCTCAAGATGATGTCTTGATGTTGAAATGGAAGATTTGCAACACTAACTAAAAGATCAGGTGCCATATTTGCCTTGTCCTGAAATGGAAGGACATAATAATGTGTAAATAACACCAATCATATTAAAGAAAGAGACAATAATTTAAAAAAATTAAAGTGAAAAAAGGCCGACCTCACTAGACAAACGCTCAAATGACATCTCAATATAAACAATACAGAAGTTTTTAACCATCGAAGAACCATTAGCTTCATTATAGATGTTCCATAACTCCAACATGGGCAGTCCAATCTCTAGGCGGTGCTTCACCCGTTTGTTGACATGACTCAAGATCTCCAAAACCTATTGGCATCAAAAGAAGCTTATGATTGCATTCAGTTATATTGAGAATGTATACAACTAACGAGAGAAAGATTGATGGAAAATTAGGAATTAAAAACCTTGAATTCCTGCAAAGTATAAGTGAATGCCATTAATCATTAAAAATCAAATGCAAGGATACATTCCACAAAGCCAAATAGCAATTAGCTCCAAAAAAGATGCGATCTTAGAAAAAAATCAAAAATCAAAAATAAAATTAATCTGGCAATTACACCGCTACCAGGAAACAGGAACCGATACTTTTGCTGAATCATCACACTAGAACAAACCCTTCCATCGATTTAAATGAAATGGAACAATGGAACTATGACGAACCAGCACTACAGAGGCAACACAAATTGTAATGAAAGCAATGAAGCCCTATGGACAGCGCTGATACATGGAGAATTAAGAAGTGAAATCCATAAATTCTAATAAATAACATTACAAGACAATCCACCCAATCATTCAAAAAGAAATACCTAGACGAACTCAACTGAACCTGATAACAATTGAAAATATACAAAGTCTAACAGTAAGGCAATCTAATTAGTGATGGCAATCATACCACTACTAGAATGCAGAAATCAATGACTTTCACTAAATCGGAACCCTAAAACATTTTTTCTACCAATTCAAAAGAAATTACTTAACAACAACCAATCCCAAGATGAACAAAGTGACAACAATAAAGAAAAGAGTAATATAATCCAAGAGACGAGCGAAGAGAGCAGATAAATGTTACCATTTTTCGGATGGAAGGGGAGGGAGAGGCGAGTGAGGAGATGGAGTAAGGGGGGATCTTGGAGAGCAAGGGCTTGAGCTTGGAGTCATCGGCGAGGGCGAG
The DNA here is from genome assembly GCA_900491605.1 of Calamus simplicifolius. Taxonomy (NCBI): domain Eukaryota; kingdom Viridiplantae; phylum Streptophyta; class Magnoliopsida; order Arecales; family Arecaceae; genus Calamus; species Calamus simplicifolius. Next base: position 130,702 of record UESW01005024.1, read on the forward strand.
GCGGATGAGCATCCGATCGAGCATCTCCTCCCTCTCCTCATCGGACGGCGAGGCCGAGAGCGAGGAGGAAGAAGGCTCGGCCATTCTATCGCTTCCTTCCTCTCTTCTTCTGCTGCAAGAATAGAAGCCGAGAAGCAATGCTGTGCGAAAAGAAAACCCCCAGGGCCGTGCTCGGCGGGCTTATTTATGGCCGCCCAAGGATACACCGTAAATTCCTATGCCAAGGTTTTAAATCGAAGAAAGGTGACATGTTGATGATGAGAAAAGTAAGGGTGTTTTGTGTTACTCAATCTTCTTTTTGCAATATTTTCCAACAATCAAGCATGTGACTTTTGTGTGAGTCGGTGGCCAAATTTACTCATTGCACTTGCATTATAATCTCTTCTATAGCTTGGGATTTTGAATGTCATAGAAGCCATGCAGTTGGGTCCTGAGCTTGTTTATCCTCTTTATTTAGCTGCTTCTTCAGATAGGTGTGTACTTCTAACTCAACTCAACTCAACTCATCTAAGCCTTTTCCCAACTACATGGGGAGGTACATACTTCTATGATAGTTTAATAAAGTAACACTGCATGAGCACTCTTAACAGGCATCTTTAATTATGCCATTTGCCTTTTGTTTTGTTCAAGTCAAGAGCCTGCTGTTAAGAGAGGAGAAGAACTCTTAAAACGTAAGGCTGCAGGTGTCAATTTAGATGATCCTGATCTGATAAGAAGACTATTTATGCTATTTAATGGTACGTGTTTCATGATTCATTGACTGTTGCAGATTATCCACAGCATATATTGTTCATCCTTGATGCATATTCTAGTGTTTGGTCTATATAAACTAATGTTCAAGTTTATGTTACTTGTTTAATTACAATAATGGCAATTTATTGGTGGGATACCAGATTTTAGCATACTTCCACTTGAATACATAAATTGAAGGTTTACAGCCAAACCTCGAAAACCTATGCAGCTTGATGGTTCCACTTATTTAGAAAGATAATTTAGAGTTGGAGTTAACATGACAGTCTTCACAGGAGTTTTGTCTGGATGTTCAATTGTGTTAGGTGATGTATTGGCAGGGTTTTGAGGTCAGGATGGGTAATATTCATTAAAATTACCCTTCTTTGTGTTTTGTTTTTATTCATTTATTGTTATTTGCATGTCTGGATGAAATTATCCAGTTATTGGAATATAAGCAAGTCTTCCATGGGCAAATCTATAATTATTTTCTTTAACGACAACAAATCTTTTCTCTTGTTTCTTTTTTTAAAATTCTTTAGACAATCTTATTGAAATCCTTTTGTTATTAACTCTGACAAAGTTATTTTTTAGATCTCTCCTTTTTAGTTCAACCAAAAATGTGATATGCAATATATTTCACAAGTTGTATACCTCGAGATTAGGTCCTTTGGACACCAGATCTCAAACAACAGTTCTGATATCGGATAAAAAATACAAAATACAAAACTGGTATTGGTTTTTGGGGTCAAAAAAAGTTAGGATTATTCTCCTTTTGTTTTAAAATCCTTCTGCCCCTTTAAAATAATAGAACCTTCAAGTGGCAATTCAAGATTTTAAGTTTTGTCTAATGCCAATCAGTATTGGCTGAAATGAATTGGTTTTGTCTGAGATTGTACTAAAACTGACCCCTAATTTAAGATTTTGAAAATCAACCAGTTTTGGTGGTCTTGACTGGTTGCAGCTGGAAACTTGCCAAAACCAACCATATATGCTTTTTATGAGTTCTTTTTTTTTTTTTCTTTTTACCTTCATGTTGTGGTTGATGCTTCTTGAAATACTAGTGTTCCTTTTTTTCTTGAGTTAAAGGAGGAGATAGATGATGAACATAACTTTTGATGAGCCAGGGCCTTTGAAACGACTCTTATTATGTGTATATGGATTTTTTTAATGAAAAGGAAAAGGCCATTATTATAGTACTTTATAAAGACTAATGCAAACAAATAAATAGAAGGCATGATCATTCTTGTAATAACATTTTTTTATATAAGATATATATAACCACCTACATTTATCTTAATAATTACTTACAGTATTAGAAAGAAATGTCCTAAATCATATATTTGCAAATTTTACTAACAAAAATGATGAAAAAGATTTGAAATGCATGCACTGCTGGAAAACTCTTAATTGCTACATGCGACGAAATTTCAAACAACTAAAGTTCAAGAAGTAGATGTTGTATTTTTATTGCACCAAATACCAGTACATTTTATGAATTTTACTTACATGCAACATTAACTTTTCTGGTTTCTTTTATTTGTCTCTATTGCTTTTAATTTTTTTTCAAAATTTTTCTTATATATGACCAAAAGTCTCAAACTCACAGCGAAACTGTTGAAACTTCTGAAATTACTGACTCCAAAACTCCAGAAGCCTTCTAAAGATGTTACTGATTTCAAACTGTGTGGTAGAGATCTTGAAGATAACAAGGGAAGTAAAAATATTACTAAAAGCAGAAAAAAGAATAATTTATCAGGATGCTAGTACAGGGGCATCATTTGTTAAAATTATGTGAATCATATACCGTGATTTGTTATTGGACTGTGAACCTGAGGTTTGAGTTGAAATGCATTTCTTTGATGTTTAGTCAAGAAGCCAGGGAAGCACCTTTCTTGCTCTTACTACACTTCTCAAGAAGTCAGGAATAGAAAGGCAGGGTAAACACCTACAAATATAGTCTTGCTGATTATTTTTGGTTTGGCTTATCAATATTTGTATGGATTCATGCTAATAATGCACAACTTCTCAAGAGTGGAATGAATTGTTTTTTGGACACACAAAAACATATTTTTGGTGGGATTCATATTCTTGTTATTTTCCTTCTCACTTGTCTGGATCCAATATTTTGTCCAAAAAATTCGCCTGAATGTTTCTTTCCTTTGGTTTGGTTTCATTTTTGCTTTTAAAAATACTTCATGTAGTTTATATTTGATCATTTTGTTTGTCTATTAAACTTTTAGATTGATCAGGATTTGAATTTATTTCACCACTGACAGGTTCTGCTCCGGTTGAAAACACAGCAGTAGATTCCAGGGTTGCTCCAGCAAATTCTGCATTACGAGTGCGGCTAATGTCTGTCTTCTGCCGATCAACAACTGCATCTAATGCTTTTCCTTCAACACTACAGTGCATCTTTTCTTGCATCTATGGTAAGGTTTTTCTTTTCTTCCCTTTCTGTACCATGGTGCTGCTTTTAGTTCCATATGTTATTCGTTAATCATTCTCAGTAATGTAAGTTGCTGATTTTGTCATCTGCATGGTGATCAATTAGCAGAGGCAGGCATTCTTTTTCTTTTCATTTATTAGTTCTTCAAAAGTGGAAGCGCTTCTTTGCTCTACTCTTTTACTCAGATTTTAACCCCTGCTTTCTGTACAATTCTAGTTTCTCCACTTTGAGAATGTCCTTAATGGGTTTCATGTAGGTTGCAAGCAACTGAACTATGTTATTTGAATGGGCCTCTTATGATTGAATACATTTTGCTGTCACTGGATCAAAAAAATCTTTCAGAAGCAACATATTAAGAGACACAAAGAAAACAATGGATTGAGACTAAGAACTCAGTGCCATGCCATAATTATTTATTTTTATTCTTTTAGGAGTAAAACACCATCAACGATGTTTTCGTATTCTTCTACCATTTGAAATCAAATTGCCAATAACAAAATTTGGGTGTTACGATAAATTCCAAAACTAATGTTGTTTGGTATATGCGAGCATGCATTAGAACCATGCTTCAAGTCTTAGTACTAGATCCTGTACCGGTGGCTCTTCATCACGGCTCAGTATGGTATGACAGGTTCTTGTATGGACATATGGCAGACTGATGGAGCTGGTAGAACACCTTTGGGATTTGTCATATTAGGACATATGAAACTCCCATATTGGGTTGGTCCACTATACCCTGGCTTTGCTTTAGACAGAATGATGGCAAGATTTGAGGAGTAATGTGCTTTTCTTGCTTTTTTTAAGTTCTTCAGGTGTTGACTAGTGCTGCTTTTTTATTTTATTTTATTTCATGGAGAACCCTGTGTCAATGTCTTGTTGTATGATACTTCTTTTCATTCGCTTTATGTTTGGTATTTACATCTCAATTCTCACATTAGACAACGATAAATGTATCATGTACCTTGGCTTGAATGTGACTCTTGCATTGCTATATTTTCGGCATCATAGCCTTTGTGTTTTATTTTTATTTTTGGTGTTATGATGTATTTTATCATAACATTTGCCTTTTCATTGTTGATTCTATTAGAGGTTAATTTCCTCGGTTCTATTTGATTCCTTTGAACTTAATATGATAGGAAGCGAGACCACTTCAAGGTTGAAGCAGTTGGGGATGGAATTTACTGTTTGGGTGTTTAAACATGTGAGAATATGGTTTCCATGCAAGTTTTTATTTTTACTTTTATCTTGGTTTGCTGGTCAGTTTATTGTTATTTGCCCTTTTTAGTGGAACATATATTGACGCGTTATCCTAAACAACAACGTGTTTTTTAGCTATGAATTAAACATGTGACAACACATGTGACAACATGGAAAAGTAGGAGTTTGTATTTCTTTACCATTAGCATTGACCTATTTCACTATGTATTAATCCGTACTAATGCATCTCTATTTAATACTTGTGAATACATACTGATTACTAAACTACTTGTAGCCTCCTTATTTTAGATCATGCCCGACCATCTAAAATTCTCGTCCTCTTTCTTTTCTTGGATAGAAATTCTGGCACTGATCTATAGGTTTAATATTGTGTTGACCACAAATCATCATTCTTCACTGGACCAATGCTTGGAAATTAAGGCAACCCATCATATATGATCTTCCTGCAGTACCGCCAGTACATGAGGATTCCAAAAGAGTGAAAGCATGCTTCTAACACAATATTTTTTTGAAAGCATGGACGTTTGACATATACTTCTATAATCCTTATTGTTAAATTTGAGCTCATTTGTGTTGTTCATTTATAAGTGCAGTTGTGTGATGTCAGTATTTATGACAAATTACTTCAGACTATGTGATGCACATGATATCAAACAATCGACACAGATATCTAAGAAGACTCGTGATCCTACATTTTCAAAGGAAGTTAAAAGCTATATATATAGTTTGAAAGGTGTCTATATGCTGGTATAAAGCAATTTAATTGTCTAAGTCCGACCATACCATTATATGCTAATAGTAAAACCTTTTCTGGATTCCAATATTTTTCTATGCCAGTCATGTCTAGTTTTGGTATGATATGGCACCAGGAATGTTTCTATAATGCTGGTCTTTGACTGGTGCATTGATGAAATACGATACTTCTATAATTGAGATAGTGAAAGCGAATGTGCAGCCCCTAACAGTGACCAGGTGCTGCCAAAAACAGCAAATGACTGGTTCAATCTGGCTTTTGTTGTTTCCCTGATCACTGCAGTTGAAGATGGCTCTGACTGGCTTGTTCATTGAACTGCAAGTTGACTTATTTAGTTAAGATTTCGATCTCTTATGGGATCTGCGCTGCAGCCAAAGATGTTTTTGGCTGACCTGCTGCTTGAGCTGCAAGTTAACTTCTTTAGTTATGATTTTTATCTTTACGAGATCTGTTAAATAGCAATCTTTTTAGAAACTTTAGGTGTCCAAGTTGAGAGACTCTAGATTGGTTTTAGAGTCTAAAGTGGACTCAATTAGGAAATTTTGTAGTCAATTAGTTTATATGAGGAGTTGTTTATGCACACTGCAAAAGTTCTTTGGGCCACGTGGCGCAGTGGGATTGCTGTCACAGGTGGGAATTAGTGCACCATACATGGGAGGTACTTATCGAGCTGCTAGCCTAGCATTTATTGGCCCAAGCAACTTTTCATGTGCGTGCAACTGGCTTCCCAAAGCATTTTCCTTTATCTAGGAGACCATAGTTGACGGGTCCAGTGTTTTATTATCTCCTTATTAAGTGCTGTCTTAGGCACAATTTGTGTGCTGTCTTAGGCACAAGTTGTGGCTGATCAATCCTACTAGAATGGAGTGGGCGAGCTCTTTTGGTGATGTGATGAGATATTGGTATAATCAAGTTTAAGGGCTTCAGGCCTCTCTTTTCCCTTATCTATGTATGCATCCTCTTCTGTTAGTTCTCTGTTCTCTAATTTTTCTGACAGTTTCTTCTGAATCCTCCTTAATCTTTTCTGTCATCTATATTTATTTCCACTTTCAACAGTGACAGAACCCTGTGCAAACTATTATCTGGAACACAACTGCTGTAACTTTCCTTACTACAACAGTTCAGCAATCAAAATTGAAGCAATTAGAGATTTTAGCTGTGAAAGGATCATAAATTTGTCACAAAAAAAAGAGAAATCAATCTTTTCTTTGATGCTTGTAGCCAACTCCAATCCTAAACTACATCTTGATCCCCAATGAAATCTCTTGGCAGCTACATAGATGCCTGGACTAGGTTTGGAAAACGTCCTTGAATTGTTTTCTATTGTTTTTTTTTCAAAATGAAGTATTTTTCATGTTTTCCATCACCATGCCTCCATCTCTTACTACCATCTCCACTACCAATACCATTGTTCTAATGCACAACTTCCGCGACGACCACTGCCACCACCAGCCATCCTCCACAACCATCACCACCACCAACACCACCACTACAAGCCATCCTCCACAACGACGACCACCACCACTATCATACCTCTACTATAGCCACCTTCTTCACCCACCACTATCACCATACCTCGTTCATCCTCTACCACCATCGCCATCATACCTTTACCACCACTTTCATCCTCTACCACCGCTACCATTGCAGTCACTATACTTCCATTGTCTCTACCACCACTACCACTACAACACTCACCTTCACCATCCACCATCATTGCCACCATTATCCACCATTGCTACCGGCACTATCATACATTCACTATCATCACCGCCACCATACTTGCACCACCCACCACCACTGCCACCCCCTTCGACCATGCACTTTCTGTAGGAGCATTTTGTCCCCCCAACAGCTACGATATTCTGTTCTCATGCCTGGTTTCTTGTTGCATAAGCGAGGTCCCTACCGTATCATGACCAATTTGGATTGTTGTAACTGATGGTCAATCTCTTTCTGACACTATCCAGTGTAGCTGGATGCAGTCACTCGGACCTTATATGCACAAACTTCATCACTTAAAAATGCAGTAAAGAATAATACATGGTATGATTTGCTTGTTGTTGATATACTAGATTGACCGGTAATTTTATGCCATGTAACATAGCTTTAAATTTTTTGCTATAGTGATTTTGAGATGCGTTTCATTTGAAAGGAAATTTTTTTAGAACTGGAGAGGTTTTCTTATAATTCTTCATGCAGGCAGTCATGGATCAGTTGAAGCTTATGGGTCCTGTCATCTTGAGTGGGATTTTACGATCACTTGATGGTTCCTCAATCACAGAATCAGGTCAAGAATTTTTTATTTCTTATTTTTTGCTTTGTCCCTAAAACTTTTGTCGAAAGTCAGCTGAATGTCCATTATATTGTCTTCAAAAACTCTTAAGAAGTATTGCTTTTAATGCCTTTTTTAAAAAAAAAAATTTAGATGCTGCTGCTAGACATGTCAAAATATTTGCTTATCAAGCAGTCGGTTTTCTTGCATCTCGCATGCCTCATCTTTTCAGGCATGTTTTCCTTCATAGTTGTACCTTTATGCGTAGGTTGCATAAATTGTTACTATTACAATCAATAAATCATCTTACATCTTATCCACATGTCCCCTTTTTACCAGAGACAAAATTGACATGGCCGTTCGACTTTTCACTGCTTTGAAATTGGAAGATCAGTCTCTTCTTCTTACCATTCAAGAAGCAGTTACTTCCCTTGCAATGGCTTACAAGGTACTTCAGTACTTTAAGAGTTTGTCTAATTGTCTTCTTGTGAGTTTTCTGCATCTGATATCATGCAATATTTTCTGTTGCTGATATCATGCAATATAATTGTAGTTTTCTTGCTTAAATTCTTTTGTGTTACATGAGGTCCCTGTTATATGGTGGCTTTCTCGTTTTTTCAAGAAAGATGGCAACCATAATTGCTATTATGTTTATACATGCAGTCTTTATCTTTGTGGTAGCTAACAATTAAGTCGAAAGCAAGGTTCATTTGTTGAATATGGCTATTTAAAGATTGTTTTGTTCCATTTAGATATCATAAATTCATAATAGTACCAACTAGTTGCATGTTGAAGTCTTCTGTTGATGGCTAAATATGTCTTCTTTTGTTTTCCATAATCATGAAATGAATCATGTTTCTTTGATATGCACTTATTCAAGGAGATGAAATGATATACTTTAAAATACAAAGCTCGATTACTTCCTCTGGCCATAACATGCTGTCCGCACATGAAAGATAGTGCAATTAATAAATGTAACATGCAAAAGGTGCTACAAAATGTTTTTCATTGGCTCACCTGCTATTTCATATTTGCTAAAATTGTTGGATGTCAACATTTACAGACATCTGGATGAACTGTTTCCTACTTCATATGTCTTTTTTTTTTAAATCTATGATAGGTATATTAATTAAAGCATAATGTGTTAATTGTCCAAGTGTATTATAAGGTGATATTGAAAGTAAAACCAGCTAATAAGTAATACAGGCAACCACCTGAACGATTGAAGGAGTCATTTCTCGAATATAATAGAATCCAGTTGCTTCAGTAAGGTTCAGATGAAGTAAAAAAGATTTGCCTCAAAATTGTTCACTCCTAGAAATTATGGTAATAAAAGTGCTTATCTATGTGTGATTGCTTTTTCTTCGATGCCTTATTTAATCTAGGATATGACATTAGCACAATTGTTCTTGTGCTAGCCATGGGCCAACATAATATGACATACCACATCCTGTACTCCTTTCCAATTTCCAACATATGGCATGGAAGTGCATGACATTACTCATAGCTATGCTGTTAAATTTCTCTTCGTCTTCTTCTGGAAGCCTGAAGCTAGTTAGATTGTTTTCTAGTGATAAATCTAAGGGGCCATTTAGTTGCCTACAATTCAATTGCATGCAACTCAATTCTAAGCTGCAATTCAAAGTCCGTATAATTGGAAATTGTAGTTGTAGAAGGGGTATGCAAATGTAATTACACTTGTTTGGATGTTTGATGTGAAAAAAGGTATGGTTACTCTATAATTGAGCTATTGAGCTAATAAGGTATGCCTCGAGAATTAGTGGTTAATCACATTTTCTATCATATTATATATTTTTTATAAATTATAATTATAATAAGAATAGTGTTGCTATTAAATTATCATTGGATTAGTATGATTATAATTACTATCGTAATTATGAATAGAAGATGATATTACAATAACTAGACATGTTGTTTAACATATGCATTATAATAACTAGTAGTTATTATATGTTGTTTGTTATGTGCAACTATAATTATTATCATAATATCATATGTAGATTATAGTATTATAGTCATATTTTATTATTGAAGTAGTGTAGTAATAATAATATATCATCACATTATTATAATATCCTAGCAATAACAAATATAATTTATTTTACTACTATTATAATGATAATGTAATATTATTTTTGATAACATGATACTGTAATAATATAACATTATTATAGTATTGTAATAATATTATAATAAGAGTCTCAACTCAACTCATCTAAGCCTTTTCCCAATTACATGGAGTCGGCTACATGAATCTGCTTACTCGACTTTGCTCTATTTAGGATCAAGTGGACATTCAAATTACAAATAGTTATATCTTTTTTTTATTTCTGTCCATGTTAGTTTAGGTCTACCTCTATCTCTATCCTTACCATGAATTGTTAAAAGATCACTCTTTCTAACTAGAGTATCTAAAGGTCTATGTTGTAATGTCCAAACCATCACAATCGATTTTTTCTTATTTTATCTTCAATTGGGGCTACTCCTATCATTTCTCTTATATTTATTTCTAATTCTATCTTTTAAAGTTTTACCACATATCCATCTTAACATGTGTATTTCTGTTACATTTAATTTATTCACATATATCAATATTGCCCAACACTCTGTTCCATATAGCATAGCTGGCCTAATAGCAGTTTTATATATATATATTTTTCAATTTTAATGGGATGCGCTGATCATATAATACTCTCAAAGCATTCCTCTACTTAATTCATCCTGCTTTAACTCTATGATTCACATCTTCACCTATTTCACATTCTTGTTGGATGATTGATTCTAAATACCTAAATTTTTCACTCCTTGATATCTCTTGGCTTGCAATTTTCACTATTTCTTCATTTGTATTTCTACTCCCACTAAAATTACATTTCATGTACTCAGTTTTAGTTCTACTAATCTTAAAACCTTTAGATTCTAAAGCTTCTCTTCAAATTTCTAGCTTAGCATTTGCTCCATATTTAGTTTTATCAATCAACACTATATCATCGACAAATAATATACACCATAAGATATCATTTTGAATATGTTTGGTTAATTCATCCATAAATAATACAAAAAGATACGGACTTAAAGCAGATCTTTGATGTAAACCTACAATAATTGAAAACTCATTAGTTTCTCCTATTGTTATTTTAACAATAGTTATTGCTTTATCATACATATTTTTTATCAATTCTATATATCTTTTGGTAACTCCTTTTTTATCTAAAAATCATCATATTATTTTTTTAGATACTCGATCATATGCTTTCTCTAAATCAATAAAGACCATATGAAGGTCTTTTTTTTTTCCTATACCTCTCCATTAATCTTCTTAATAAATAAATAGCTTTCATGGTCAATCTTTCAGGCATAAATCCAAATTGATTATTTGACACCAAAGTTTTAGCTCTTATTTGATATTTTATTACTCTCTTTTATAATTTTATTATATGACTCATTAGCTTAATCCTCCTCTAATTTGCACAGTTTCGAATATCTCCTTTACTTTTGTATATGGTTATTAATATGCTTTTTTTTCATTCATCTGGTATTCTTTTAGTTGCTATAATTTTGTTAAATAAATTTGTTAATTACATGACTTCAATTTCTTCTAAGCCTTTTTAAATCTCAATAGGGATCGCATCTAGTCCCAATGCCTTTGTATTTTTCATTTTACTGAAAGCCTTTTTAACCTCATCATACTAAATCTATGAAAAAATTTATGTTCATTTGTTACTCTTAGGTTATCACATCCTTCCACCCTTAAATTTACTAAATTATTTTTATTTAATAATTTTTTAAAGTAACTTTTTCATCGTTCTTTTATCTCTTTTTCTTTTACTAAGACTCTTTCATCTTCATCCTTAATACATTTAATATAGTTAAGATCTTTTGTTTTCTTTTCTCTTAGTTTTGCTAGTTTATATATAGTCTTTTCACTTTCTTTCGTATCTAATCTATTATATAAATTATCATAAGCTTTAAGTTTGGCATTATTTACCTTTTTTTAGCTTTTTTTTCTTTGCATTCCTATACTTTTTAAGACTATCTTCATCCCTAGCCTTTTACCAAATTTTATAGTTTGTTCTTTTAAGCTTGATGACAACTTAAACGTCCTCATTCCACCTTCAAGTTTCCTTTCCTACTAGTCCTACTCCTTTTGATTCTTCTAAAACTTCTTTTGCTATATTTTTTATGCATTTAGTTGCTTTTTCCTACATTAAATTGGGATCACTATTTATATTCGTAGTTATTTCTCTTACTAACTTTTCTTTAGATGATTCTAGTTTTTCTTGTTTCAACTTTCATCATTTAATTTTTGGATTAATAGTTTTACGTTTTACTATAGATTTTATTTTTATCCATATGTCTGCTGTCATTATCCTATGTTGTAAAGTTAAACTTTATCCTGAAATAACTTTACAGTTTTTGCATATTAGTTTATCTACCTTCCTAGTTTTAAAAAAAAATCGATTTGACTTTTATTAGATTCACTTTTAGATGTTATTAAATGTTCATCTCTCTTCTTCAAAAAAGTGTTTGCTATTTTTAGATCATATGCCACTACAAAATCTAGTAAGCTCACGCCGGCTTCATTTCTATCTCCAAATCCATATCATATCCATCCTTCTGTTTACATATATATCCATTAAAATCTCCTCCCAAATATATCTTTTTTCCTTATGGTATTTCTTGCATTACTTCATTTATGTCTTTCCAAAATTGTATCTTAGTTTGTTGATCTAATCCTACTTGTGTGCATATGCACTAATTATGTTAATTATGTTATTCTCAATTATAAATTTTAGTGATATAATCCGATCTCCTTTCCTAGTTACGTTAACAACATATTTCTTAAAATTCTTGTTTACAATTATTCTTACTCCATTTCTATTTTTATGTTTTTCAGTGTAATATAATTTATATCCTGTATTCTCTATTTCTCTAGATCTTTCACCATCCATTTAGCCTCTTGTAAGCATATTATATTTATTTTTCTTCTAATCATAGTGTCCACTATCTTCATAGCTTTATCTGTTAGTGTTCCTATGTTACAAGTTGCTACTCTAAGCTGATTATCATGGACTAACTTCTTTACCTACACTCGTCTGTAATGCAGGAACCCTTGCTCGCTTATCACCGCACCCGGGTGCCGATGCGGCGCCCCTTGCCCATTTTTGAAACTTTCGAAGACAGATGCAACGTTGTCTCTTAACAGGGACGTTCTAACCCTTCGCATAGTTTGATTTAGTATATTCATGTTTTAAGGGATTTGACAGAGATTTATATTGGCTATCAGCTACCTAATGCAACCCTCCTTCACCCGGGCTTGGGACCGGCCTTAGCAGAGTTAATATTATAATAAGAGTAATAATAAATATTATTATAATGCAAATTACAAAATAATATAGTATAATAATGTATATACTATGATAATAAAATATTATAATATAATTACTATAATGTAATACTAAATATTATTATAACAATTGTAAATTATTTTTAATATTATAATAGTATAATGCGAGTGTGTGAGGACCCTTTTTCAAAGAGCTTTCTTAATCACAAGATTCCTTGTGTTTGAAATTGTGACTAATTTTGGCTGTGCCACTGTGGTCCCAATTACAAATTTTGAAACCTTTTTAAGTCATTGAACCATAGCCTAAAATTGCAATTGTAGGCATCCGATAGATAAGTTTGTGGAGGCCTGCACCAAACTTTCACATATCTTGTTTAAAGGATTTTTTTTTTTCAAATTAGTTCCTTAAAACTTCTAAATTTGCATAGTAATTCATGTCTTTTCCATTTTTGTATTTTAATCCCTGTAATGTTGTAACTTATTGTTTATACATCCCTTAGGTTAACTAGATGAGAATGGAATATCGTACTTTGATCCTCCTGGCAATGTTAAATTCACATCTTCAGGTCATTTTTGCGCCTAGCTCTCAAACTGAATTGACCCCTTGCGTCCCTCCACTGCTACTCTCCTATTGGCGAAGCGCTGAGCATGAAGAGAGTGAAGTGAGCAAGAAAAGGGCCATGTCCCAAGCCTCATTAGCTGTTAAGAAAAGGACATTGTTGTTGTTCTGCATGCTAGCTGAAGAATCCATTGGTACAATCTGATAACTTTGTGAGGATTTTATTATCAATATGGAAAAGACGGATTAATATGCAACTATGAAAGATGTTATAGACTAATCTCCAAAATACCCTATTTAAAAATGTTCCATCTTTTCTTTCTGGCAGCACTGTTCTAGTATATTCTTTCGAAGGATTTAGATGAAATGATAATTTTGCTTGCAATCATGTTTTACTCATTTGACATTGTATTTAACTGATCAGATTAGTTGGGATTACTTTGCTTGTGTATGCTCATCATTAATTATGCCATTCTTGATTGCTATGTCTTCTTGCTAAGAAAGTTTTCTTGGAAATGTTTCATAAATCTTTCTGATTTGTGCATTAGGGTGCTCCAGCTGCTATCTTGAAGGATCTAGAGTCACTTTTACTGGAAAATTCTCAAGTGGTAAGAATATTCCCAGTTTAGTTTGTCCATGATTTCCTTGTGTCATCATTCTTTGGAAATGGTCTGCATGTGTATAAAAACTTATCATTAGAAGTGCTTGTAGCACATAAGATGGATGACGATCCAATTCTGGTCACTGTCTGAAGAAATTGGACAGCACCAGATGAATATAGGGCCAGTTTGCTGGTAATTTTTTTTTAGCATTGTGTTTTGTAACTACTTGATGTCTTATCCAATAATAGGATAATCTTTTTTAACCTTTTGTGCCAATTTTTTGAAGGAACAAAGTGAGGTCCGATTTTGTGCTGTGAGGTGGGCAACATCTTTATTTGATTCGCA
>UESW01005024.1:150000-174689 GCA_900491605.1 Calamus simplicifolius
TATGAAATTTGGGCTACAGGGCTTGGTCATGAGGTATAGCAAATTATGCTAGGCTTATAAGAAAAATGGCCTTTATTATTTAAGGCCCATAAACATAGCTGGACATATAGGAATTTAAGTCTTGGATATAGTTAGAAATACAATTGGAGTCCTATGATGCGTGGCACTTTTCCAGAGAAATCTATCTTCTCACAACCACAAAACCCTATAGATAGTTGGAGAAGAGAGAAGGGCTTGGCCATTTCTTGTAGAAGAATCTGAAGTTCACAAGATTAATTGCTACCAACAGGTATGTCTTAATCCCAATGTTTTGTCCAATGCCTCACCATGATAGATCTTGGCAATACAATTTCAACTTAAACAATGATCTAGTCTTGAGTAATTGTAAGATGTTACAAGTGAGGAAGCTTGAGGGACTTGCTGATGTGCAAAATTTAGTTTTGTTCCAACAACAGTGTTAAACTGCCTTGGGTTGACTTCTATCAACATTATCAATTGGAACTGACTATTGCTTTCCATTTTCCATCATATGCTATTTCCTTGTTTGTATATAAATAGATGGTCATACATGCATGTACGTATGTATATGCATGCAGGCACCCACCACCCACCTGCTCGGTATGAAGCCACATGCGTGGATAGACATACACATGAATCTCACAGCGAGTCAGTTATGCAGTTACCTTTTTTTGATTTTAAACTGGATTACCGTGTTCATCACATCCTAGAGTTTGATAGTCTCATATCTTGTCTTTTTATTCCCACTAATTTAATAAGGGATATACTTGTTCTCTTATATTTTTTTTGTACTTTCAGGAAATGGCTCTTGAAGGTCTTTATCTTATGAAAGATCAAGGACAACGTTTGGAACTGGTACTGATCTCAAATATCCTGAGCTGAAGAAGATGCTAGACTATATCTGTAGCCAGCAACCAAAGTTGTTAGATTCTACTGAGCTAAGAGAAGAGAAACTTGTTTTTCCATCAAAAACATATGTTGCCATGATTAAGTTCTTGATGAAGTGCTTTGAGGCAGATATTAGCATATACAATTCTGATGTGAGCACAGATATATCTTGTTCTCCAGTAGTAACAATGTGCCTGTTATTAGAGCATGCTATGGCATTTGAAGGATCGGCTGAGTTGCATGCCACGGCATCTAAGGCATTAGTTGAAATTGGTTCTCATTTGCCTCAGGTTATATTTTTTTGGCTTTTCTGCTGAGATTGAGTTTTTTCCCTTTTCTCTTCTTTCAGTTGTACATGATTTTTAACACTTCTTTTCTTGTCCAGTTTGTTGCATCACGCTATGCAGACCGTATGTCTTGGTTGAAGCCTTTACTAGGTCATGTTGACTCTGATACTCGTGAATCTGCATCTCGCTTGCTGGGAATGGCATGTTCTGCTATTCCTACTTCTGCAGCATCTGCTCTTATATCTGAGCTTGCTTCCTCCACTATTGGAACTCACATAAGGTTTGTGTAATAATTTCATGCATGCTTGCTAGCCCTGTATAGGTTTCAGTTCTCTTTAGTTGAATAGAATTGATCCTTTCTTAGTTGCTCGATATGAATTGCTTCCAGATTTGAGAATCATCATGGGGCATTATGTGCCATAGGATATGTGACAGCAGAGTGCATGAAAAAACCACCCACTGTGAGTTTTATTGACCCTACAATATAATGTTCTTAATTGGATTTTACTAGTTTTTATGCATAGATTTTGTATTTCTTACATTTTATTGTCCGACGTTCAACTTTGTTGGAAAGGTTGATATCTGTGTATTTTTTCTTTCCTCATCTCCATCTGAAGTACTTGGAGAATCTTTTTCTGCTAAATTGCTTCTGCATTATTTTATTTCTTCTCCAGCTCCTCTCTCTCTCTCTCTCTCTCTCCTCTCTCTGTGTGTGTGTGTGTGTGTGCACGTGTGTATGGTTAATTAACGCTTTATGTTCAAAGAAATGAACTGTGGCAGGGAGTTGATAATTAGGTGCTTGTTTCTACAGTTGCTAAATGAGAAATATGATGCGCTGAAAGAAAAAAAGTACTTGATTTACTATTTAGAGCTGATTATGGCGTTGAAAATGGTTAGAATAAATTTGGAGAATGATACGTATGATATGCCAACAAATTGACAAATTTATACCATGATTTTATTTTGTTTGCATGTAAAACAAAGAACCATGTCACTTGATTTTCAGATCACCTGGTGCTTGAAATTTTCTTCATTTTGTTGTATAATGAATATATTTTCTCAGTGAACTAAAGGAGTTTATCTTCCACTTTTAGTCGCCCTTTGGCTTTAAAGTTCTTGATATGCTAGTGTGCCCTGTATATGTCTTGAATGCTACATGACTGCACTTTTCCTTTTACATTGCTTATGCTCCACCAATTTTCTTTCTTCTGGAGTATGCAAACAGCAATATTGCTACCACCTTTTCTTTTGCTGTCCTACTAAATTTTTGCCTTCTTGAAGATTGGATCTTACCCCTATTATTAGAACTTTATTCCCTTGACAAGCACTAGCACAATTTCCCATACAATACTCTCACAACCTTCTAATGAGGTGCTGTGGACCTTGCATCCCATGCTTCTTTTGCTGACATCGACATGGTTTTGATAATGGGGCTCTTGACAGGTACAAGTAGGTTCTCCTTGAGAGAGCATCCTCCTTTGATCAACTTCTCCAAGAACATGAGATGACAATGTATTCAAAATCGATGATAAAGTTTACCGGTGAATCTCAATTCTGTAGTGTTTTTATTATGTAGCATTTCTTAACAATGGTGCTGAATGCAAGGTCCATACATGGTGGCATGTCAATAGTGAGAAGCAAGGTTTTAAATCTCATGGGATGGGATCGTTCTGATTTTTCATAAAATGAGATGTATGAGGATGCACTGTTGTCCTGCTATATTTTGATATTTTGGATGGGGAATGCCCTAAGATGTGCCGATTGTGACATGAGGATGGTGGTTGGACGGTTCTGTCTCAATACTTGGAATGATACCCATTGTGGCATCCCTCAAGACGTCCTAGGATTTGAAACCATGATCACAAATCGAACTAATTATGTATTGCTATGGCCCTGAAACATAGGTGCAGAGAGTATGCAAGGAGTTGCATGAGACATGTCGATGGGCTGGGTTGGGTTGAAGCCGGGCCCAAGCTCAGGCCTTATTTTCTCCCAAGGTTCAAATCTCCCTCCCTCCATCTCTTTCTAAGCTAGGTTCAAATTGCAACATGTCCATTTCCTTCTACCAAAACTCTTAGACCGGGCCTAGTCCAAGCTCATGTGAGTTTCTAAGGCTTAAGAACTCTTTTGCTTAAGTGCCTAAAATTGGACATCGGCTGGATGTTTTTTAGTTGGGCCTTTAGGCTGGCTGGCCTATCAATGACCCTGTGCATGAGTATTCTGCAAGTCTATTGATGAGAGATTAATCTTCTAGGACTCGCCAATTAACTATTTTACCATCACTCACTTCACCTTCTTTTATGCCATACTAAATTTGGTAGGTAGACAAAACATGCTTGCGTATTGCCCTCTTAAACTGAGTACTATTTGGCCTTATCTATGGTGTTGCACCTTAAGTTCTAGTGTGAGTGCCACCATGAGAGACTTTGTATGATGACTTTTCTAGACAAACAAGTTTGTTATGGTCCTGCTTGGTGGCCAGAACATCTTGTCAAACAGAAATCTTTCTGGCAGTTCTTAAGTTATAGAAATATGATGGAAGCTGGGTAAATTTGAAGAGATTGGATAGCTAGGATGACAAGTTGATCCCTATTTTTCATGGATAATTGATTCCTTCTGCTTATCTAATCTTTTTAGACAAAAATTAGCTATATGCCAGCTCCTCAATCTCTTTGAAGCTTCCTATTTCTGTCACATGTTTACGATTAAAGAATTACCATGAATATTTTATTGGTCTAAAAGATCTTCTGGCATCAAACAAGCCCTAAGGATGTGTCCTATATAAGGAAAAATATTTTACCTTCTAGCTTATATCGTTTAAATAAATGACATTGTTGTCTATACAAAGAAAAGCATTTATACTTGTCACTTCTTTAGTTTTAAATTAATGGTTTATCACTCTAAGAAATAGCACATTACTTTCCCCAGTTACCCTTCACTCTTGGAATTAAATTTGCTAGATCTACGGTTGGTAATTCTGGACCTAACCCATGTACCCAATCCAAAGTAGACTCAGACTGCCTAACCTGACCTATTGGGTTCACAGGTCTAGCATGGGTCAGCCAATCCTAATCTGCCAATAGGTCAGGTTGTGTTCTGGTTAGGGCCCATTAATCCATCAAGTCAAGTGGCATGTCATATTATTTTTTACTCTCTCTGTATATAGAGAGAGGGGGGATGGACTTTGCTTTTCTTGACAGGAGAGGGTATCTACTTCTTTTGAGTCCAAAATCAATAATGAGGCATTCAGATTGAAAATCTATACTATTAATCAAGATCTATATCACTCTATAAACTAAATATCACATATATTTTCATCTTCAACCCATGCATTATATGGACACAAAATGGGTGGTTTTCATTACACTAGTGCTGTCAAATACATAATAGAACATTTGAATCAAAAATCCACTTTATTGATTATAATCTATACATGTTAAAAACATATAAAAATCAGATGATAGCAAAACATGGTCGCACATTATTTTAACCATATATTTTTGTACCTACTCGGGGCATAGGTTAGAACTATCAAAAATTATGAATTTTCTTTTAAGTATTTTTATTGGTATAAATCATTATCAGTGGTGTGGATCTTTGACTTGGATGCCTTATTGTTGATTTGGATTGGAAAGTAGATAACTTCTCACACATATGATGGTGGATTTGTGGGCAGAATGTGAGCCATTGGGTCAATAATCATATTAACTTGTTTTAAAACTTGAATTGGTATATAGCATTTGTTTAAAGATTTGTGATTTATTTTGTTATTTTATTTACTTTGTTATATATCATGATTTTGTCCAAAAAGCTATGAAAAAAGTAATCTGTCGTACAATATGAAGCCCAAAAATGTTCTTGGACTACCTAAATGCCTAGTGGATGGGCTGCAAGTTGGGTTTGTGTCAGGCTTTATGGGCTATGATATGTGATTTCAATAAGAGAAACTAGTGAGTTTTCAATTGCTTTAGGTTTACATCAAGGATTTGCCTTAAGTCCGTTTCTTTTTGTATTAGTTATGGATGAATTAACCAAACATATTCAAAATGATGCCGCATGGTGTATGTTATTTGCAGGCGATATAGTGTTGATTGATGAAACTAAATCTAGAATAAATGCTAGGCTAGAAATTTGGAGAGAGGCTTTAGAATCTAAAAGTTCTAGGATTAGTAGAACTAAAACTAAATACATAAAATATAATTTTAGTGGAAGTAGAAATACAAATGAAGAAATAATGAGGATTGAAAGCCAAGAGATGCAAAGGAGTAAAAAATTTAGGTATTTGAGATCAATTATCCAGCAAGAAGGTAAAATAGATGAAGTTGTGAATCATAGAGTTCAAGTAGGATGGATTAACTGGAGGAGTGCTTCTGGAGCATTGTATGATCGACACATCTCATTAAAATTGAAAAAAAAATTATAAAATCGCTATTAGGCCAGCAATGCTATATGGAACAGAGTATTGGGCAATACTGAAACAACTTGTGAATAAATTAAATGTAACAGAAATGTGCATGTTAAGATGGATATGTGGTAAACCTTTAAAAGATAGAATTAGAAATAAATATATAAAAGAAATGATAGAAGTAGCCCCAATTGAAGATAAATGAGAGAAAATCGATTATGGTGGTTTGGACATACACAACGAAGACCTTTAGATGCTCTAGTTAGAAAAAGTGATCTTTTAACAATCCATGGTAAGGATAGGGGTAGGGGTAGATCTAAACTAATATGGACAGAAATAATTAAAAAGATATAACTATTTATGATTGGAATGTCGATTTAGTCCTGAATAAAGCAGAGTGGAGGAAGTAGATTTATGTAGCCGACCCTTGCGAAAAGGCTTAGATGAGTTGAGTTGTATATGTGATTTCAATCTGACCTGAATCCGATCCAGCCCGTAGATTCCACTCCTAACTAGATCTGCTCATGTCTTCATACGCATGGTAGTAACCCTCTTCAGGTAGTGTAATATGATGAATGAAATAGCAATTTCAAGTAATCATATCCATTTATATTTTACAGTACAAATTTTTAATATATTTATGGAATATCATTTTTAGTTTTGCTTTCCTTCAACTGTTGGCATTTATGAGCTAGACTGCTAGAGCCTTTATCTGTTCTTGCAATAAATAGTAGGTAGTTTATTGAGTGGGCTTGTATTGTAAATCAGTGTGTTTCTATTGTTTCATCCTTTTTGGTGAGGCTTAAGTCTTCTGTAAATTAACTAAAAGCAGGAACATTGAATCCTTACTCAGGCTGTAATCTAGTTTTGTAATTACATGGCTTAGCAAATATGATTAACTCTTGTCTTTTAAGATCTCTTCAGATGTTGACAAAGCAAGAAACGAGAAAGTTAAATGGGACTCTTCTTTTTTAATGTTTGGCAATGAGAATGAAATTCAGTAAAATAGGAGGAAATCAAAAGCCAATTTTCCCCTGTCGAAATGGCCTAAAATTTTATTTTCTCCAGACGATGATTCTATGAGGTGAATTTAAGACAAGCAGATCTGGCCATTTCTCCTGCATACATAACTTTCTTTTGCAACCAAACAAGAGAAAATTCTTAACTTTCTTTTCATTTATTCCATAAAATTGTTTTTTAAATTTCCACCAGCCAGACAGGACCTTATGTTTGTATATTTAATTTATTTTTATGTTGTAAGGCAATATCTAGTGTATTGCTAATACCTCCCCTATGGTGTGTGAGCTTTTGATTTGTGGATTCTGTAGATGGCATGTCCATCCTAGGTTTTACATCTTTTTGAATGGCAAACGTGTATCTATACACAGTATAGATCATTGTATGCGGTACTGGTGTGTACAATCCTATACTGGTACCAAATTGAGATTTGGCACCTATGCATACTAAGTTTCAATATACTGAACTAACCAAGATATTGGGTGTGCCGGCATTGTATTATCGTGTACTGGTATGGGCTCGGGTATTGAGATGGCGAACTTAGTATAGATGGCATATAATGCCAGGCTTTTTCTGCTTGTTGAGTGTAAGCAGTTATATAACTTGAAGTAACATCTGATAGATGCACTACCAGTTGTCTTTTCTTAGTGATATGTATGTCCATGTTCTTATAGATCTCAGAGGCACTGTTTGAGAGTACTGTTAATCTTCTCGTGCATGTGGTTGAGTCAGAAAGTACAGCATTATCGTCTGCTGCAATGCAAGCACTTGGCCATATTGGCCTTCGTTTCGCATTGCCTACACTGAATCGTGATTCTGTTTCAGGTAATCTTGCTTGTTCACTGATATTGGCAGGGATAGGCATGACTTCGTGTAATATTGTTATGCTTTTTTCATAAAATGTCATGTAATAAACCTAATATTCATCACTGCAGCTGGAATTTTGACAATTTTGCATGAAAGATTGAGCAAGCTACTTTCTGGAAGTGATATCAAAGCAATTCAGAAGATATTAGTTTCTCTGGGACACATTTCTGCAAAAGAAACTTCATTTTCACACCTGAGTAGTGCTCTTGATTTAATTTTTGGTCTTTGCTGGTCAAAGGTGGGTGTGGTTTTTTTCTAACAATGTTAGGTCATCCTTTATAATAGCTATAGATGCTCGGTGTTCTTGCAAAAAGTTTATGATATAAATTATTGAATCTTCAGGTTGAAGACATACTTTTTGCTGCTGGGGAGGCTCTATCTTTTATTTGGGGAGAAGTGCCTGTGACTGCTGATGTCATACTCAAATCAAATTATAGTTCTCTTTCCCAGAGTTCTAACTTTCTTACTGGTGAAATGCCATTATCCATAATAAAAGCCAGCTCATCTGAGTATAACACTGTTGAGGAGTCACGTGTCATAGTCCGGGAAGTGATAACAAAAAAGCTCTTTGATGATCACCTTTACAGTAGCAGAAAGGAAGAGCGCTGTTCTGGAGCTGTCTGGTTGATGTCACTGCTAATGTATTGTGGGCATCATCAAAAGATCCAGCAACTTCTCCCAGAGTTTCAGGTTTGTCGTTTTGTGGGTTCAGCTTTACTTTTTAGAAGAGCACTAAGTTGTTATTCACAAGGCTTTGTTGCTGTTGTCATACATATGTGAGAGAGAACATTGGTCAGTTGGCCATTGCATGTGCAAGAAATGCTTGGCCTTCAAATTGCTTTCCCATTTGAAGTAATATCAGTAGTAGGGGAGTGGCAATGATAGTCATCCTAATGTGAGCTTCAAACCTATATTTCCATGAAATTTGTAGCTTTGGAGAACCTTAGAAACTGTTGAAATTCACTCCAAAGATTTAGTTCCTGGTCAGTACTAGTCTTCACTGGGTATCTCAGATTAGACCGTGGTTGAACTTGTCCTGGGACAGGCTTAAGACCCCGAAACGATAGAACCAAGGTCAGAATGGATGTGTTCGAAATGCCCAGCTGGCATTTTTTTCTGTATGCTGCATCCCAAGGTGGAGAGGATACTAGATGGGAGAAAGATGAGAAGAAAATCTCATGCAAAAATGCACATAATGAAAACAAGGGAAAAAAAAAAAGCCAAATTGGTGGACGTTAACAAGCATCTAAAAGATAGAAAGATGAAAAGAACTAAACAAACATAAATCACCTAAATAAACAATGAAATCCTAAAGATCATTAACATGCATCAAACAAATTAAAAAAAGAAAAGAAAAGAAAATAATTTGAGGCGCCACAACTTATTGTGTTGGTAGATGGGGCTTTTAAGACCTTGCACTACATAATGCTTGTTTCAATATAACATGATTGCATTAACTACACTCAACTAGAGAGGTAAAATTAAGAGCTATTTATCTGCAAGCATGATCCATGGCTGGTAATCCAGCTAAAAACTAAAGTGTGCTTGCAAGTATCCTAATCAGGGCAACATTTTGCAGTCAATGGACACCTACAGTCAAAGTGTTCTTGTCTGTATTATCACACATCTGCTCCAATGATGAGTCAGAATTGAATTGTGAACTGATACTTGTGGGAGTAAACCATCCAGAGATAAGAATTGGTTGTTCAATGATAAAAAGGGAAAAACACAAGAAATTTGACATTATCAAGATACCAGAGAGACGAAGGTTCACAGCATATTACTTATTAGGATGAACGCAAAACATTTGCTGCACAAAGTAGGGATTATGCAAATAACCTATTACATGAATACTTAGCCTTGCCTCCCCTAGCCATAAGTGGATGTCAAGCTACATAATCGGTCATCAATATCAATATCAGAAGTCAAGTTACAGGCTGATAAACTCATAATTCTGTTGCTGTAATTCAGTTTAAACTGGAGGCTATAGTTTATTACTACCTATGTTAGTTTATCTGAAGCTTTTGGCTGAAAATCAAAATAACTTTGCATTGCAAGAAGCTTTTTATTAATCTATTATGTTCCTTTTCTTTTACTGCTGCATTTATGTCAGTCAAATCTGCTAGCCTGGTAGTAGTAAACCTTCATGATGGAAAATCCTTGTAATGTCATAACACTTTATGTGCTCTAGTAAATCGATTGGTTATAATATTTGATGCAACCATTTTTACAAGATTGTACTCTTCATTCTTTCTGCAGGAAGCCTTTTCTCACCTTCTTGGTGAACAGAATGATCTTACCCAGGAGTTGGCATCCCAAGGCATGAGCATTGTTTATGAACTAGGTGATCCATCTATGAAACAGAACCTGGTAAATGCTCTTGTAGGCACATTGACTGGCTCAGGGAAAAGGAAAAGAACTATCAAGGTAAAATATTATTCACCTGTTGTTATTTATTCAACTCAACTCAACCCAACTCATCTAAGCCTTTTCCTGACACCTTTTGTTATTTATTCCTTTTCTCTTTTTTCTTTCTTCTTTTTTTCCTGTAGGTTTATTTTTTCCTAAAAGCTAGTGTATTCATTTATTTTGTGGTGTACAGTTGACTGAAGATTCTGAAGTTTTTCAAGAAGGGGCCATTGGTAAGAGTCTTAGCGGGGGAAAGCTAAGCACTTATAAGGAACTTTGTAGCCTGGCTAATGAGATGGGTCAGCCTGACTTGATATATAAATTCATGGACTTGGCTAATTATCAGGCTTCTCTAAATTCCAAGAGGGGTTCAGCCTTTGGATTTTCCAAGATAGCAAAGCAAGCTAGGGATGTGCTTCGCCCACATCTACGTCTGTTGATCCCTAGGCTTGTTCGTTACCAGTATGACCCTGATAAAAATGTCCAGGTATGGAACCATCAATTTTCTTTGTAGGACTTATCAGCTTCAAAATTCATTGGATACGTCTCTATATTCTATAACATTTTATTTTGTACCTAATTCTGTGTTTCTACATGATGTTCTTTTGCAACCATTGTTGGTCAATCGTTCTCAAACTCACTCCAGATATTCAAATAATGTTTTATCTAAAGTTTTTGTGTGAGACTAATAAACATGGTAGGATTGTAGAAAAGTCCTGAAGTAGCCTTCAAGGAATTTTTCATGTGGATTTGGAAGTAAAACATATTCACTACAAATGCTCAATGATGGTGGTAATGATTCCCTCCATCCAATTGAAAGGTGTGATCTTATTTCTTGCTTCCCATTTTTTACAAGCCACATCAGTGTTATTCAAGCATGCGAAACTTGGTATCGTACCGGTACCTTACTGGTTTGGTAATGTATGGTTAGCATGGTAGACCTTGATCTCAAATGGCCTAATTTACCTAGTATTGAGTAATTAGTTAATTCCACCTCAATTGACTAGTTTATCATAAACTTCCACACTAGTTTGAGTATTTAAAAAAATTCACCTTAATTGACAAGTCTACAAAGATTGAGAAAATTTTGTTTTGCCCTAATTTGTGGTTAGATGAATTCATAAGCACATATTTGGATATTTGGGTGGAGGTTCGCTTGTTATGCAATTTTTACATGCTTACAAGAATACATGCTAAGATGCATAACAAGGCTTGCCATCTTGGTTTCAGACCACATATTGATACCATGTTGGTATGGTGCCACTATGCTTGTTATGAGGGTCGTCTTGGCATATCAATCATGCGTTGCTATATTGATGCGTACTGCTCTTCTACTGGATACTGTACTGCTACTGACCTGATGCTTGGTACTAGGGAGAGGGAGGGCACTGAGTGTCGGTCTAAGATTGTGAACCTTGGTAAGGACTCTTGATATGTCACTTATATCGAGTATTAGTTCAGTATCACATTATAGCTGATGCGAACTGATACTGTGATTCTTGAAATTGACATATTTTGCATAGACTAGGCCAAATAATTATATAGTGTGAATGTAGTACGGTTTTTTTTATCTGGATATAAAATATTTTTGTTGAATTTTAAACTAATGTCGACCAGCTAATTATTGTGTACATGTTGGCCGTATGGTAGGCCCAAGCTCATTTTCTTGAGATGCACACATTTGCAATGATTCATATGTTATGGTTTGAGCATGCGAAATCTTTCTGTATGGTTAAATTGACAACACCTAAAGCTGTAATGGTTGGGTATCATACAAGTACAGTTACTAATCAAAGACCAGTATTATACATTTGAGATACATACCATACTCTAGTGACACATGATAGAGTAGCTGGTGTTGGCACAACAAATGTGATACTAAATGCCGTGTGTCGGTATGGTACAGTATGAGGGGCATACTTAAGCAGGCATCTAGATCTTGGAATACTCATTTGATCAAGCTATTAAATCTTATGGTTTTGATCAAAGTCCTGACGAGTCGTGTGTACAAGAAGCGTGATGGAAAAACTTTGGTGTTTCTGGTGCTATATGTGGATGACATCTTACTTATTGGAAACGATATGGGAGTGTTATCTTCGGTCAAGGTATGGTTATCTGGACAATTTAATATGAAGGACTTGGGAGAAGCAAGTCACATCCTAGGGATCAAGCTTTTGCGAGATCGCAAGCAAAGGATGATATGCTTATCTCAAGCCACTTATATCGATAAAATTCTCACCCGTTTTGGTATGCATAATTCCAAGAAAGGATTTCTTCCTTTCAGGCATGGAATTTCTCTATCTAAGGATCAGTGTCCTAAGATATCTAAAGAGATAGAAAGTATGAAGGCAGTTCCTTATGCTTCTGCAGTAGGAAGCCTAATGTATGTTTTGCTATGTACTAGACCTGATATCTGTTTTTCCGTAGGCATGGTTAGCAGATTTCAGTCTAACCCTGGGCGAGAACATTGGACTGCAGTAAAATATATAATTAAGTACCTGAAAAGGACTAAAGATTATATGTTAGTTTACCAAGCAGATAGTCTTGTTCCTATAGGATATACAGATTCGGACTTTCAATCAGATAATGAATCTAGGAAATCAACCTCGGGATATGTGTTCACTTTGGATGGTGGAGCTATTAGTTGGAGAAGTGTGAAGCAGACTTGTGTTGCTGACTCTACCATGGAAGCTGAGTATGTGGCTGCATCTGAGGCTGCAAAAGAGGCTGTTTGGCTAAGAAACTTTCTTTGGATCTTAGTGTGATACCTTCAGTGCAATTACCTATTACACTTTATTGTGATAATAGTGGGACAGTTGCTAATTCGAAGGAACCCAGGACTCATAAGAAATCTAAACACATTGAGCGTAAGTATCACCTGATACGTGACATCGTGCAAAGAGGTGACGTGCTGGTAACCAAGGTTACATCTAAGGACAACCTGGCAGACCCTTTTACAAAGAGTTTAACTTCGAAAGTTTTTGATAGACATGTAGAGGGTATGGGAGTTAGATGTGTACAAGCATTGCTTTGAGTCTAAGTGGGAGATTGATAGAGATATAGACTAAAAGATATGCTTTATGTTATGTCTTTACATTTTAATGAGAATTCATTTTGAGCAATGTGTGCCATTTACTATATATGTGCATGTGTCTAGTATTTACAAAGAGTATTTGATCTAGTGTGTAGAGTACGGCTTACACACAGAAGACTAGATCATCGGTTCTTTTGGAATACAAGTTTATTGTTCACAGTTTTAGATGGAATTGGACATACCATCAGTAGAACTGTAGCACAAATTTTTAGTAGGTCTGTCTTGACTACGGGGAATGGTTTATTCTAACTATTTATGCTAGTACACTTTGTGTGTATTGAACAGGACCCAGTTGAGTTAATTATTTTATACTGACTTTATAAAATAATTTAAAACTCATGAATATTATGATTACTTATGCTCTTAATCCGAATTCTATTTCTAGACACGTGTATGTAGTGATTATTGCTTTGATTACACATAGAGTGAGATTCTAGATGAGTCAATTAACTCAGTGGGTTGGGCAATAACATTATATATATGGTGAATATTAATAGTTGAAGGAATCCACGTCCTGTTAATTTGGATTGATGATATCTCCTTGAGAAAGCTTATAAGTTTTGATTGTATCAAATCTTGCAAGTGGATTTTGAATCCGATACATCAAATAAGTTAAGTGGATAAGTCTCAAGGATAATAACAGCCAACTAAATTATATTATCAGTAATTAAATTTAATTGGTGGATATATGTAATCTTAACGTGGGGAGATAATAAGTATTTAATATTAAGGCTCGAAAATATAAATTCGAATGTGATTAGGAGTACAATTATAATTCTTTAGTGGAATGAATTGTAATTTACGTAATTGAATCCTAACCCGGGATAGGATTAGGAGATTTAATTACGTGGAAAGTCCTTTTCATATTTGCCTATTGGTCCCTGTTGTAGTCCTATAAATACCCTCTCAGTTGGTTGCTAGGGTTAACGTTTTGAAGAAAAAGAAAAATAAGAAACCCTAGGTCGGCCGAGAGATCCCACCATCTTGTGAGAGAAGGAAGGTATTTTGGGAATACGGCGGAAGGCTAAAAGGTTGAGGTCGAGCGAAGGTATGATCTTATACTCATAGATTAGAACGGTAAAAGATTTTTGTATTACTCATATACGCTATAGCCGTGATCTTGGGGGTATTCCGCGCTCCCCAACAGGCACAACAAAGGTGATACTAAATACCATGTGTCGGTATGGTACAGTATGAGGGACATACCAACTAACGGCAATTTACTTAGGATGGACTGGTGCAAACCTTAGTTAAATCCTCGATACCTTTTCCTTCTCTAACAGTTAGTTTGGCTTCCTTTTCTGTGGTACTCTTCTTTTTGACTAATTTGTGCATTCTTGATCTACCAACTCTTTAATTTTGATATTACGATGCTATGGGACACATTTGGAAGTCAATTGTGGCAGATCCAAAGAAAACCATTGATGAATATTTTGACACTATTATTGATGATTTATTGACACAATCTGGATCAAGACTATGGCGCTCTCGTGAAGCTTCATGTCTTGCCCTTGCAGACATTATCCAAGGTCGCAGATTTAGTCAGGTGGGTGATGTTTGACTGCCACTTGCAGTTTGAATACAAAACACTGCTATGTTACTCTCCGAGATTTAGCCACAGTGGAGGGTTCTTTTTTAAGGAATAACTTATTATTGGCAGTGCATCTTGTTAAATTTGGTATTAACTTCTGTTCCATAACTGCACTTTTTGTTATATCTTTTATCGTCAATTGTTTCTTGTGTTATCCAGGTTTCTAAGCACTTGAGAAGAATATGGACAACAGCATTTCGTGCAATGGATGACATAAAGGAAACCTTACGGAATTCTGGTGATAGTTTGTGCCGTGCTGTGAGCTCAGTAACAATCAGGCTATGTGATGTCTCCCTTACTGTAGTCTCCGATGCAAGGGAAACACTGAATATTGTTTTGCCACTCCTGCTTGTTGAAGGGATAGTCAGTAAAGTTTCCAGCATATAAAAAGCATCAATAAGCATGGTTATGAAGTTAGCAAAGGTTTAAGGTTCCCTTCTTTTATTGATTTATAGGTTATTTAATTTACAGTTCTTTCATAGTTTGTTTTCTGCTTCACCGTATGCTATCTGCAATAAGTAATTAACATATCCTCCAACTTATCGTTACTATCGACGCAAATGTTTATTCTGCATTACTTTTTTTTTAAATTTTTTTTGGTTTGGTTATTTTGCTGCAGTATACAATTGTCAGATGTGATGGTTTGTAATTCTTATGTGTGCAGACATATACTTGCATATGTTGCAGCAGGTGTCCATTCATGTGTGCGTTCATGTGCATGTACCAAACATATTGTATTCGCAGGCTGGCTGAAATTTTAACCTAACAAAGTTCCCCTTCTGAACTGGCTGAGAAGCTGATTTGATTGTATAAATATCATGTCAAATTATTAACTCAAATGGGACAAAAAATATAAATTTAGTGATCCTGCAGAACAGATGTAAAATGAAACAAAGAGAGAAGAAAAGAATATATGTAAGTCTAAGAAAGATGATTAAAAAAGAAAAGAAGAGAGATAAGCCTTGGGGCTTCAGGAAGGGAGGACATGTAGCGCCTCCTTTGTTACAAACTCCTCAAGCTGGATTTATGTACAAAATCAGTGCCCAGAATTGTAACTATGCTGGTACAATACAGTTGGTATGGTGCAATATACATCTCATTACTGACATGGGCTCTCCAAACTTTTCTTTCTCACAGCAATTGTTCCATATAAAATTGGGTGTTATGAGTTAGTACCAAGCAATATGAGATGATTTTGCTCGGTTCAAGCCCAGTATAGATTGGTTTGGCTAAACTCACATACTGAATTGAACCTTGATATCATGCCAAGGCCAATATATTACCAGCATGAGTGATACAGGGCGGTACAGATTGGTATGACAGGCCTTGATAATAACCAATTTTGGATAGTTCTCAGTTTTCTTTAATTCAATACCTTTGTGGATATGTAAAATCCCTTGTCTTTTAATTTGATATGAGGTGTATTGCCGTCTTTCCTTTCCACCATCTCTCTTTTGAATGGACTTCAAATAATTATGTATTGCTTATGAAAGACTGTGTTTTAAGTGATATGATCTAGTGATTGAGATTTGGTATGTAGTTTTACTAGTGCACCTATAATTCTGGAGACAATAAAAACTCAAATGTTTGTTCATGCGGTACAGATTTTCTGTTTGGGTTAGGACAGGATGGCTCGAATGGTTCCCATCCTGTGGAATCTTCGATCCTTGCTTTTAACCACACTAGGCATGGGGATTTAAAAATTTGTGTGCATCTCCAAGCAAACCAGCAATTAGAACAAGTATATGACATCTTGCAACCAAGCTTCTATGCAAGATGCTGTTCTTAATGAATATGTTGATAATGCTCGATTCTTGTCTCCGTTATATGAAGTACGAAGTGGTGGCAGCTAATAATTAGCAGCTGCAGGAGTCAGGCATATTGGTGATGGAAAGATGTAGTGTGGCATATATACCACAAAATTCTATAAGGTTCATGATTTCTCTTTATGTAGTGGTTGTAGGACTGTAAATCTATGAACAAAGAAACAAAGAAATGAATGAAAAAGTCCCAGACTTGATGGCTTCTTTATAATTTACCAGCATATTTAGGATTATTTTTAAAGACACATTTGATGGTTTCTTAATAGTAGTCAATCAAATTATCATTAAATGTATTTAGCATTGTATATTGGATATCTTGTTAATTGGCATTTATAGATAACTTTTTTGGGAAGCTAATATCCACTGTTAAATAAACTTTAATAGTTTAATGGGTTTGACAAGAATCCAATCTAATCACATAGGTCCCTTTTTCTATCTTGTTTCACATTTAAGAAAAGAATGAATACATGGTCCATGGAGAACTTGTTGCCATCCCTTCTTACTTTATGAATAGAAGTTATTGCAAATTATACAATCCCTGACAACCATTATTTTTATGAGTGATGAAACTGAACTCAGAACCAGGTGTTGCTGCTTAATGCTCATTGCAATTGATGAGACAAGCATCGACCTTTTCATTGAATGCCATGAAGAGATGATCTCTTAATTGTGATATTATGAATTTTTCTGATATTTGTATTTCGGACCTCTTTCAAGGTAGCTTTATTAATGTGCTGCAGCTTCATTTCTTTAGTATTGACTATTGATTGCTCAAGTAATTCTAACCCAACTCTTCACTATAAGATCTTGCTCTGTCCCAATTCATTCAGTTTGCCAAAAATGATTTCTTGATATGGTTGACCCTTAAATCCTACTAATTATCTTCTCAATTTAGTTGTTAGACTTGCTGTAAACAAAGCTAGACTGCAGGTTCAAAAAGATTTGAGATTTTTATATTCAATCCAAACATCCGCCTTATCACATACACAATCATACATACAAATTTAAGGATATATATAGACACTCACACATATAATTTTCTATCTATTGTAAACAACCTATATTTGTCACAGCAGAGACATGAATGTTCGAGGGAAGCCAACAACAAACTGATTTCTATCAGCTAGAGACTTGTTTGAGGTAATTGTTGATATTGGCCAACAGATATATAACATAATTGTTAGAAAACAATCACTGAAAAAATAGCTAATCCAAAAAGATCCTACCATTAGTAGCCGTGTCATAGTTGGAAGGCATAACTGTTGTCCTCAACGAGCCGTGAATAAAATTAAATGGGCTTATATTAAGATCATATTTGATTGATCAAATTGATTATGAGACTGAATATGTAGGATTGTACCTATTGGTGCTATGAATATTTATGCAAGAATCATGATTATCAAAAATGCTAAATATTATATCTTTCTTTTCTTGCTCCTTTTCTAAATAATGTTCTTGATTGAAAATAATAATAATAATCAACCCTTCAAGTCCTTTGTCGAGGCATCCTGGCTAGCCGTACTCTAACTTAGAACCATTGGCATCTCTTCTTATTGTTCCCTCTTTACTTAATGCTCTCTCCTTTCTCGAAGCTCTCTTGGGCTCTCTTTTGCCCTTTTCTCTCCTAGGCTCTTTATTCCTCTTTCATCAAGAGTGGAATGAAGCTCACATTTTGGGAGTGGGCTATAACTGACTTTATTTTTGTTATCATATGAATGGTGGTCGAATGAAGGCCTAACTCACGGTTCATCAAACTAGCCTAACTTTGAGTTGGGCTACAAGCTAGATCTGAACTAATAGGCATGGATTTAAAGTTAAGATTCTTAAAAAGATTCAAACCGAACTTAGGTTGGCTTTGTTTGAAAAAAAGTCTAATGAGTTATCAAATTTTTTCCCATGATTAGGTGCAATTATGCAAGCATTATAAAGATTAAAATTTAACTTCATGGGTCAATTATAAACTATTAAGCTTATATAATATTTTACTTATCTTTTTAGGACGGCATAACATGTAAAATTTGTTAGAAATTTTTCATTATATGAACTAAAACAATCATAATTGAATTAATTGAATGTCAAATTGATGGGGTACTTTATGTGAAAATTAAGTGTGTTTATATTAAGTGTAGGTCTTATGTATGCATAACCCCTAATGGGAGTGGGCACTCTTCAATTAAATCGTAAGGAGCGGTCCCTACTCCATCTTATAAATATTAGGATAGACTCGTAGAGATGTCCCTACTCTCATCTTATAAATTAGGATAGACTCATAGAAGAGGTCTACTCTCATCTTAAATATTAGGATAGATTCATCTATGATGGGCATTATAAATTTTATGAATTCATATATATTTATTTTATATTATGTATACACTATTCATGATATTGAGATTATTTGTTTTTGGTGTGTAAAATCCATATTTTCTATCAAAATCAAATTACAAATAAGATTTGAAAAAAGGCAAAACAATTAAAGTTTTTCTAAATACCGAATGAAATATGATTGAACAATTTATCATTAAAATTAGAAGAATTTTTTGTTTTCAAATTTAGTAATGATATCATGTAACGTAAATTTTGAGTATGGAGAAGTTTAAACCGCATTTCTAGAACGACTCTGATTCTTTTCTTAAAAAAAAAGAAAGAAAGGAATATGTAATACCACAAGGCAAGAATGCACCAATGCACATATTGTAAAAGCTGTTTTTGATACATACTTTAAGTCGATCCTTAAATGCCATCGACAAAAAACATCACAAATATATTGCACGCCTTTTAAAAAAATCGTCTTCCAAACGTGCATCCTATTTCGAAAGTAAATTACTCTCAACCATAGTGAACAATGATGTAGCTGACAGAAGAACAAGTAGTCGCGTTTGTTATAGTGTGCTTTAATACATCTCCACAATTGAGGTCGAAGTAGCGTGCCAATTTATGAGACACTGTGATCCCTGACATACGCTGAAATTCATGATGACCAATATATCAGAAAAAAGATCGAAAGATGCATTTGGATGCAAACAACTTAACAAAGGTCAGGAAAGCAGCAAAAACAGTTTGATCCAACTACATGCAATTTGTAATTAATATAGCTCAAAACTGGCCATGGCTCTTTTAAAAATTTATTTTCTTAATAGGATGCTATATGGCGCCAGAAAGAAGTCATAAAATATTGTGAATCATTATAAGAATTTTATAGAGAATTTTGTAAAAGTCTTTTGAAGAAGAGGGAAAGAAGAAAACACGTGGAATAAGAGCTTTCCTTTTAAAAAAAACACTTATTTTTAAATTACAATCTTATAATATGCTAGTATTTTTGCAATTTTATTAAAAACAATGAACAATACCTTTTTGAAATATAATCCCCATAACTGCATGTTAATGGTATAGAACCTCATCTTAAAATAAATTTGTTAGACATAAGCCCATAACTGCATGTTAATGGTATAGAACCTCATCTTAAAATAAATTTGTTAGACATAATATAATATCTAGATTAATCAATGGTAGGTAATGAAGGAACTTATCAATGTAAATAAAAGATTTTTAACTACATAATTGCTAGAAAATCACATACCTTAGACTGCTCCAATACAAGCCTCTTCTCATCACCAGTAAGCATTTCATACGTTGGACAACACCTTGTAATGTTGACCACCAAATCTTCCTCCTACAACATGTTAGGATTTCCTGTAATTTCGTATCGATAAATTTACACTAAGAGATTGTTTAGAATCTTACAAGTGATTGTAGCACAATTCAAATCAAATTATAACATAACTGAGTTACAGGTAAGTCATTTGCATTATAACTAAATTAATATTGTTTAGAAGGTCGTAATTGTAAATCCTTATTCATTGGAGATATATGTATTATCAAAAACTATTATTATAAATTATTTTTAATTTATAAATAATTATAATAATATTTATTTTATTTTTTATTAGTTATAATGATATTGCCCTACAACATTATTATATTATATTATATATATTATAATAATTTAATAATATTATGATATTATACTGAATATGATTGTTTTCGTATTTCGAAATTAAGTCAACTCTTGTAAATCGACCTTCAACTTACATATTTAGGTCTCCCTTATATTTAAAGTGTTAGTTGACTTCAACAATTAATATACTATAAACGATAAAATGAGTTGCACTACTGAAATTCAACATGTAGTGCAACTTTAATTAACTTCAAACACCCTTTAATTGCTGTTCTTTGGCAAAATGAACATGAATCCATTGGAGGTTTAATAACTTTATAATGGATTATTAGGATTTCAACTTTTTCAATGCTATTAATAAAACTAAAATTCATTAGCATTTCATAAGATGTAATATGTCTCGTTATTCAAATGTTTACAAAAAAAAATTAACTAAATAAGCCAACTATATCCTAAAATTATAATCACATAACAAGTTAATAAAAATATACAATTTTAGCATAAAATGTAATGAAAACCTTACCCAAAAAACCTCTAAGCGTTTTGTGAACTGGGAATACATTAAACACCATAATGAAAATTTGGTTTATCTTTGACGATAAATATCGCCTTGGTGACATTTGAAGAGTCCATTTTATTTATATAAACCTCAAGTGTTGTTTTGTTAAGCTTCTCCTCCATAAAGAAAACATGTACCTGTACATGAACAAAGGATAAGATCCATCATCTTTTTGATAACTTATTAAAGTTAGGTCTACGTAAATGTTATACGGTTTAAAACAACAATGCCACAAAATTGACATGCATAGACATAGCCCTTCTAGGGCCACAAACACATCAACCTAACCTCAAAGATAATAGTTCAAACATATTCTAAAAATTAAACAAAAAACAAAGCAAATGAAGATGAAGAAGAATGAATGGCTCTATTCTGATATATTTTACAGTTGATATTTTTTTTTATTCATGCGTGATTGTCAGTTGTTAATCCATAATATTAGCTATCAATCTTCAAACCATATCTACAACAAGCAGTCAATCAATAAATAAGAGCCAATCCATGAAAACGTGACACTTGTGAAAACTAATATTAAGCGGTATACCTAGATATTATGAGAACAAAGTGTAATATATTATCATAAAATGGCACCAACAATAAGCAATATTATTTTCCTTGTACTAGAAAGGCAATCGAAAGCTGCAGCATCTAAAAACACAAATTAATTTAGCACTCATACCGTATAGGCATCCGAAAATGGGAATGATGCATATAGAATCAACTAAAATTGGGCAAAAAAAAATTTTAATAATGTAACTAAGAAACAAGACATTGTTCATAATAATTTAAGCATCTTATACTAGAGAGGCAACTGAAAGCTAGCAGCATCTAAAAACACTAAATTAATTTAGCATCATACCATATAGGCATCCGAAAATAGGAATGATGCATATATTTCCCACATACTCGTTTACAATAAAAGAAAAAAAAAAAAAAGGGGCAAGTACTTATTTCTAGATTAAAAAGAACGGCCGAATAATCAACGACTTGGAATTCTATTCTGGCAGAACATGAACATAAGTAGAAAAGTTTTGCAAAATCAATAAATAAATTAAAAAATAAACAAGTTTCATCCCGAAATTCTATTTTTATACAGCTCCAAGCCCATGAAATCAAAGGAAAGAGAGATAAAATATAAGCTCTGTTGTTCGTAATACGCCGTAAATTTAAGCCCAAAGGGAAAGAAAATAGAAGCGACAAAATAGAGAAGGGAACGAAATAAGAAACCATTTCGTACCACGTCGGAAGGGTCATCCCTCTTAGGGCGACTGAAATCAAGAACCTCTCTTCTGGAGTTGAAATCGATCCCGAACCTCTCAATGAACTGGTCCAAATTCATAGCTATATCGTCATCGTTAATCAAGAACCCTCGGTTGTCACTCAGCATCTCCATCATAGTTCGCCAGACAGGGAAGAGCCTATCAGCATGGCGATCCATCTTCCCACCGGCGTAATCTCCTTCCCACCGGCGTAATCTCCTCTTCTATTCCCCGGTAATAAGGCCATATATATATATATATATATATATATATATATATATATATATATATATATATATATATATATATATATATATATATATATATATATATATATATATTTCAAATTATAAAAGGTGTTTAATAGCAAATAATCTATTCATGGCTATTAATATTACTGGATATGTTATAATCTAATAAATTCATACCTTTTTTATAAAAATAAAATTATTCTTTTTTTCAAACAAAATTATTTCCTTCTTTTCTCTCTTTTCTCATATCTCGCCATCGTTATCTATTCTCTCATATATCCAAACAATTATTCATCCATATAAAAAATATCGAATAGAAAAAAAAAATAAACAAAACAAAAAATAGTTATAAGAAAAGTCTAATTTAAAATATAAAAAATTAAGAAATTTTAATTACTATTTTTTAAATTTATAAGAAAAATAAATTAAAATTAATAAAAAAAATTAAAAAAATTTAATTAAAATTATATTAATCAAAATTAAATCAATTTAAAATTAAAAATATTTAATTAATTTTTAATTTTATTTTAGAAATATTAAAAAAATTGTAAATTAAATTAATTAAAACAATTTTATTAATTTTTAATTATTTAAAATTTAAAAAAAGTAAAAATTTTAAAAACATTTAAAAATAAATATTATTTTTTAACTTAATTAATTAATTAATTTAATATTACAAATAAAATTAAAAATTAATTTTTTAAAATATTTTTTTAGAAAATAAATTAATTTATATATTTTTTTTTACATATATTTTTTTTTTATCTTTCTTTATTTTTCAATTTTATTTATTTATTATTTCTCACTTTTTTTTATCTATTTTTTTTATTTTCTTTATTTCTATTTTTTTTTCTATAAATTTTTCTTTTCTATTTCCTATCATTTCATTCAAAAAATCCTATCTTTTTTTCCTTTATTCTCATCATATCCGCATTTTTCTTGTTTCAGCTAAGTTATGGTGTGACAATCAAACTGCACTTTATATTGCATCTCCCCAGCCTTTCCTGACAAACTAAGTAATTGAGATTGATTGTCATTTTGTTCGTGAGAAGATTCATATTTGATTTCTACATAATATGTAAAAATATAAGGTCAATTAGGAGATATCTTCACAAAGGCTCTAGTTAGAGTTCGGATTGATTCTTTGTAACAAGCTGGGCATGATAAATATTTATGCTCCAGCTTGAAGGGGAGTGTTCATATTATATTCTAGAATAGAAAGTAAATATTTTCATTTTGATTCATAGGGATTGCTACATTTCTACAATAGGAAGTAGACCGCATTTATAGAAAGATTTATATTTGATTCTGATTTAGGAATTTGATATAATTAGTTTTCCTTCCTAAGATAGGATTTGTTGCTGTATATAAACCTAAGATGTTGATGAATAAAAATATACAGAAATTCTATCTGTTTTCTTTTTCAGAGTTCTAGTTGTGTTTCACCTTTCAAAGAGTTATAATTGCTAGCACTATAAGAAAATACTGAAATAGCGACGCAAATTTAAGCGATGCATCGTTGCATCGCTAAATTGCGACCACATTGCGACGCCTCCGCAACAACAAACATTGCGACGCATTAGCGACTCAATAACTAAAAAATCAAAAAAAATATTTTTTAAATTTAGCGACGCAAGTAATGTGTCACAATATTTTTAATTTTAGTTTAAAAAATAGAATTATGAAATATAAAATATTGCGACACAACTCAGTGCGTCGCAATATTTTTTAAAAAATTAATTAGTTAAATAGCGACGCATTAGAGACGCAATAAACCAAAAATTAAAAAATTATTTTTATTTAGCGATGCACTAATTGCGTTGCAATAATTTTAAATAAATTAATATTTATAAAATAAAATTATGAAAAAAATATTGCGATGCAACTCAGTGCGTCGCAATGTTTTTTAAAAAATTAATTATATTATAGCGATGCAATAGCGATGCAATAAAACAATAATTAATAAAAATAATTTTTAATTTAGCGATGCACGTATGCATCGCAATGTTTTTTAAAAAAATTAAATTTTATAAAAATATATAAAGAAGTATGAAATAAAAATATTACGACGCAACTCAGTGCGTCGCAATGTTTTTTAAAAAATTAATTATGTTAAATAGCGATGTAATAGCGATGCAATAAAATAGTAAATTAATAAAAATAATTTTTAATTTAGCGACGCAAGTATTGCGTCACAATGTTTTTAAAAAAATTAAATTTTATAAAAATATTAAAAAGAATTATGAAATAAAAATATTACGATGCA
>UESW01005024.1:175789-290114 GCA_900491605.1 Calamus simplicifolius
TGAGATCGATCGTTGCCGATCGGGATCAGGGCTTGGATCGATCGCAACCGTCGGATCGTCGCCGATCGGATCGATCGCGACGGTCGAAGATCTATCATCATTGATTGGGATCATGGCTTGGATCGATCGCAACCGTCAGATCGTCGCCGATCGGATCGATCGCGACGGTCGAAGATCGGTCATCGCCGATCGGGATCAGGGCTTGGATCGATCGCAACCGTCGGATCATTGCCGATCAGACCGATCGCAACGGTCCGAGATCGGTCGTCGCCGACCAGGATCATGGCTTGGATCGATCGCAACCGTCGGATCCTAGCCGATCGGATCGATCGCAACGGTCCGAGATCGATCATCGCCGATCAAGATCATGGCTTGGATCGATCGCAACCGTCGGATCGTCGCCGATCGAACCAATCGCAACGGTCCGAGATTGATCGTCGCTTATCGAGAACAGGGCTTGGATTGATCGCAACTATTGGATCGTCGCCAATTGGATCAATCGCGACAATCCGAGATCGATCGTTGCCGATCGGGATCACGGCTTGGATCGATCGCAAACGTCGGATCGTCGCCGATTGGACCGATCGCGATGCTCCGAGATCGATCGTCGCCGATCGGGATCACGGCTTGGATCGATCGCACCGTCAGATCATCGCCGATCGGATCGATCGCGACGGTCGGAGATCGGTCGTCGCCGATCGAGATCAGGGCTTGGATCGATCGCAACCGTCGGATCGTCGCCGATCGGACCGATCGCAATGGCCCGAGATCGGTCGTCGCCAATCGGGATCAAGGCTTGGATCGATCGCAAACGTTGGATCATCGCCGATTGATTCGATCGCGACGGTTGGAGATCAGTCATCGTCGATCGAGATTAGGGCTTGGATCGATCACAACCGTCAGATCGTCGCCGATCGGATCGATCACGATGGTCGAAGATCCGTCATCACCAATCGAGATCAGGGCTTGGATCGATCGCAACCGTCGGATCGTCACCGATCGATTCGATCGCGACGGTCAAAGATCGGTCGTCATCGATCGGGATCAGGGCTTGGATCGATCGCAACCGTCGGATCATCGCTGATCGGACCGATCACGACGGTCAAAGATCGGTCGTCACCGATCGGGATCAGGGCTTGGATCGATCGCAACTGTCAATCATCATCGATCGGACCGATCACAACGACCCGAGATCGATCGTCGTCGATCAGGATCAGGGCTAGATCGATCGTAATGATTCTAAGAAAAAATAATTTTATCAAATATAATTATCAAATAAAATATTGCAATGCAAATCAGTGTGTCGTAAATATTTAAAAAAATAAATTATGTTAAATAGCGACGCATTAGCGACGTAATAAACCAGAAAATTAAAAAAATAAATTTTAATTTTGCGATGCATATTTTGCATCGCAATAGTTTTTAAAAAAATTATAAAAAATTAAAAATAAAACATTGCGATGCAACCATATGCGTCACAATGATTTTAAGAAAAAGTAATTTTTATCAAATATAATTATCAAATGAAAATATTGCGATGCAAATCTGTGCATCGTAAATATTTAAAAAAAATTAAATTATGTTAAATAGCGACGCATTAGCGACGCAATAAATCAAAAATAAAAAAAAATTAATTTTGCGATGCATCTATTGCGTCGCAATATTTTTTTAAAAAAATAAATGTTATAAAAAATTAAAAATATAACATTGCGACGCAACCATATGCGTCGCAATTATTTTAAGAAAAAAATAATTTTTATCAAATATAATTATGAAATAAAAATATTGCGACGTAAATCATTGCGTCGCAAAGTTTTAAAAAAATTAAATTACGTTAAATAGCGATGCATTAGCGACGCAATAATCATAAAATAAAAAAAAATTAACTTTGCGACACATCTATTGCGTCGCAAAGTTTTTTTTAAAAATAAATGTTATACAAAATTTAAAAATAAAATATTACGACGCAGCCATATGCATCACAATTGTTTTCAGAAAAAATAATTTTTATCAAATATAATTATCAAATAAAAAAATTATGACGCATTAGCGATGCATTTTCTCTGAAAATAAAAAAAAATTCCGCCGGTCATTGAAGCCAAAGTAGCGACTCATTAGCGATGCAATTATTTATGTCACTAAGTTTCCCAGAAATAATAAAAAAAGATAAATTAGCGATAGATTAGAGATGCATAGTTGCATCACTATTCCATAATAAATTTTAAAAAAATAGCGAGGGTTTAGCGACACAAAATTGCATCGCTAAACCCTAGTATATAATCTGAGTCGTGCCCGGCCCCCTCCGGCCTCTTCTTCTTCCTCTTCTAACCCTAATCCGCGCCGTCCCCTCCTCTGCCTCCCCCCGCCCTCTCCCCCGGCGTTAGGAGCCACTGGCGGCAGCCCCCCTCGGCGAGGTAAGCCCCCTCCCCCACTCCCCTCCCCCACCCCCCCGCCCTCCCGTTTCTGTGAGGCCACGGCCACCGCCATGGCCGGCGGTGGCCTGGCCACGGTGGCCAGGCCACCATTTAAAAAAAAAAAATTTGTTTGGGTGGTGGGGTTTTTTCCCCACCCGTAAGGCAACGGCCACGGCGGTGGCCGTCGTCTCAGGCCACGGCCGCGGCCGTCGCCCACCGTTTTAAAAAAAAATTTATTGGGGTGGGGTTTTTCCTCCACCCCTGAGTCGCCGGCCACGGCGGTGGCCGTGGCCGTCGTCTCAGGCCATGGCTGCGGCCGTCGCCGGAGACAACGGCCACAACCGCTGCCATGGCCGACGGTGGCCTGGCCACCGTGGCCAGGCCACCGTTTAAAAAAAATTATTGGGGTGGGGTTTTTCCCCCACCCCTGAGGCGCCGGCCACGGCGGTGGTAACCTGTTAAAAAAAAATTATTGGGGTGAGTTTTTTCCCCAACCCCTGAGGCGCCGGCCACGGCGGCGGCCATGGCCGGCGGTGGCCGTGGCCGACGGTGGCCTAGCACGGTGGCCAGGCCACCGTTTAAAAAAAATGAAAATGGGATGGAGTTTTTCCCCCACCCCTGAGGCGCCGGCCACGTTGGCGGCCGTGGCCGGCGGTGGCCTTGCCACAGTGGCCAAGCCACCGTTTAAAAAAAATAGTAATTACATAATAATGGTTTTGCATTCATGTTTTAAACCATTAGATGTAGAATTTGAATTAAAATACTCAGCTTATGCATCAAGTTGGAAAAATTGATGTTATTAATTTAAACAATCCATTTTTTGATCACTTAATGCGGTTAAAAGTATCTAAATCTTATAAATTTTTTATGTATAAATGTTTAGAAATAGTAACATCATATTCAATGATTTAGATTATTAATGATCATCATTATTTAATTAAAAAAATTATTATGTTTATGTTTCATATCCAATAACATGTTTTAGACTACTATTGTCACTCTTAGTTAAGGGTTAAAAAGACCTAATTTTATTATTAGGGTTTCTTTAAAGTTGTTTATGCAATAATATATGTGCATTTGTAGTTATTTACAATTGTTATGTCTTGATTATTTACATTCTGCTTCAAATTGAATGATGCATTAAATTATGTAATGCTAGAATGAAAGTTTTGTTGTAGTTTTATTTAATTTTCAGCAACAATTAGTAGTTTCAATGATTTATATTTTAGTCTTCACAAACATTTATATTGGACATAATAATCTTAGAAGTCAGTTATATATATAGAACACTATTCCTATATATGTATAATTGACAAGAATTTATGAATAACAAGCATAAGTTCGATTGTCTTCGGATTTCCATATTATTAATCACAGCACTATAACCTTTAGACCCGTTTGAGAATTTGTAAGACTTAGTCTTGCAAATTCTCAAATTGTCCTGGTGGACAGTTTGAGAATATTTTTTGCGATATGTTAGTCTGCTATTAATCATCGTTGGTTGAGATTGCGGTTTGTATTTGCTCATACGTTCTCCTAGTGTGGCATATATGCCACACATTTAGGAGAACATATGGGGAAATGCTGCTGAAATTTCAACGTAACCATCGATGATAATTAATAGCAGAATAACATATCACAAAAAATATTCTTGAATGGGATAGGGCCTTACCTTTTAGACATGGAGTGAAGGTGAATTAATTTAGGACACTTGATTGCTTGTGAAGTCTCATGATTGAACGGACCGCTTGCGGCCCGACCCGAACTCAAGCCCTAGCATTAGCCTGGCATGAACCTGTGCCTCGGTCCTTGCTAGCACGCCAAGGATCGTAGCCGTGGCCGGCCTTGCAGGGTAGGGACCTTAGTTGTGTAAAAGAAAATTGGTTTAGTTATAAATGATTTAAATGGTTGTTATTAACCTTAGTTGTGTAAAAGAAATAATTTAGTTATATATTACTAATGCTAATATAGTTTTATAT
This sequence comes from Calamus simplicifolius, assembly GCA_900491605.1. Classification (NCBI taxonomy): domain Eukaryota; kingdom Viridiplantae; phylum Streptophyta; class Magnoliopsida; order Arecales; family Arecaceae; genus Calamus; species Calamus simplicifolius. Next base: position 180,183 of record UESW01005024.1, read on the forward strand.
TGTGGTTTCCTTTAATGGTTACCAGAAACTGTATAAGTCGGTCAAAAATGAGTGGGGCTCGCTCATGGATGTATGCAAGGATAAAAGATGGCTTGCTTAATCAGATTTTCTGAATGGATTGGAAGAATTTATCGCATTTGCATGTAGCCAACCTGAATGGATGGATGGGCCTAGGATTAGGTGCCCATGCAACTTCCACAGGTGTCAGAATAAAGCCTACAGAGATGTTGAAACTGTTAAGGTGCATTTGTGTAAAAAGGGGTTTGTTCCTGATTACGATGTTTGGTACTGTCATGGTGAACCAGAGGAAATTCCAGCAGCTGTTACAAGCCAACAAGTGTCAATTCCCAAAGATGAACCATTTGTGAATTTAAACACATATGAAGAAATGGTGATGAATGCATCGGGTAATGAATTCAATCAGAATACATTTATGGAAGAACCAAATCCAGATGCACAACAATTTTATGATATGTTGCGTGCTGCAAATCAAGAATTGTATCCTGGTTGTGAGGGTCATTCCCAGTTGTCTACGGCTGCTCGGTTGTTGAATATTAAGGCAGAACATCGATTATCAGAAAAGGCGTTTAATTCTGTAGCTGGGTTAATCAAGGAAATTTTGCCAAATGATAATGTTGTAGCAGACAGTTTTTACTCAACGAAGAAGTTGTTGCGTGGGCTTGGGCTCCCTGGTTAATAAGATCGATTGTTGCTTGAACAATTGTATGATATATTGGGGTGAAGACTCAGAGCTGAGATGGTGTAAGATTTGTGGGCAATCGAGGTACAAAAATGGCGAAGGGGAGCTAGTACAAGTAGGAGGAAAAGTGTTCCTTACAAGAGGATGCATTACTTTCCTCTTACTCCACGCCTGTAGAGATTATACAGATCTGAGGCTACAGCTGCTGATATGAGATGGCATGCCGAACATGAATCTAAAGAGGATGAAATGCGGCATCCATCAGATTCAAAAGCTTGGAAGCATTTCAATGAAAATCATCCTGATTTCACTGAAGATATAAGGAATGTGAGATTAGGTCTTTGTACCGATGGCTTCCAACCATTCGGTCAAGCGGGGCAACAGTATTCATGTTGGCCTGTGATACTGACTGTATATAACCTTCCTCCATGGAAGTGCATGAAAGATACTGCAATGTTTTTGACAGTTTTGGTTCCAGGACCATCAAATCCAAAGGAAAAGATTGATGTCTTCCTGCAACCGTTGGTGGCCGAATTGAAAATGTTGTGGGAAACAGGAGTCGTAGCCTACGACATTTCTATGAAACAGAATTTCATCATGAGAGCTGCTTTGATGTGGACAATAAGTGACTTCCCGGCATATGCAATATTGTCTGGTTGGAGCACTGCTGGACGTCTGGCATGCCCTCATTGCATGTATGATTCGGATGCATTTACATTGCAGAAGAGTGGTAAGCAATCATGGTTTGATAATCATAGGAAGTTCTTGCCCCCAAATCATCCTTACAGGCGTAACTTGATCGCCTTCCGGAAGAACAAAGCAGTCACAAAATTCGCCGAACCGGTAGGTCCGGCACGGATATATTTGATACTATAGAGCATTTGGGGTTGAGGTATGTTTGGGAACCAGATGCAGATAGAATAAATGGCCGTATATGTAAAGAACATAACTGGAAGAAGCGAAGCATATTTTGGGATTTGCCTTATTGGAGCACAAATCTCATCCGGCACAACTTGGATGTTATGCATATCGAGAAAAATTTCTTTGATAACATATTTAACACGGTGCTAAACATCCCGGGAAAAACCAAAGACACTGCAAAGTCAAGAGAAGAACTTAATCAGTATTGCAAAAGAGGTGATTTGAGGCGGAGTGCCGATGGGACCTATCCTAAAGCCTGTTACACTCTTGACAGAAATTCACGAGAAGTTTTATGTAACTGGCTTAGAGGGTTAAAATTTTCAGATGGTTATGCCTCAAATATCGGTAGGTGTGTGGACATGCATAAGCTCAAGTTGTCGGCATGAAGAGTCACGACAGCCATGTTTTCATGCAACGGTTATTGCCTATAGCTTTTTGTGAGTTGCTTTCGCAACATGTCTGGAAGGCATTGACGGAGCTCAGCTTGTTCTTCAAGGAGTTATTTGCCGCAGTCATTACTTCTGGCTTGAGGAGAAAATTTCAATTATTTTATGCAAGCTGGAGCGAATATTTCCTTCCAGTTTTTTTGACTCAATGGAGCATTTACCGGTTCACTTGCCATACGAAGCGAGCATAGCTGGTCCCGTGCAGTATCGCTGGATGTATCCTTTCGAGAGGTAAATATATACATCATTAAGACATGTTGACATTTCAAATATTATTTCATTACGAGAAAATTGATTAATTTTTTGTCTCAACTTTACATATAGGTACCTTAAGAAGTTAAAAAATAATGTGCGTAATAAGGCAAGGATTGAAGGTTCTATATGCAATGCACACTTGGTCGAAGAAGTTTCAGCTTTTGCCTTGCATTACTTTGAGGGTCACATCCACATGAGGAGCCGAAATCTTGGTCGTAACGATGACGTATGTGTGGACGAAGGAGAACCTAATGACGGTAGAATATCAATTTTTAAAGGTATCGGCCGTTCATTTGGAGGGCAGGAGTCAAGAAATCTTAGCGATATGGAGTATAATGTAGCACATTATTATATCCTAATGAACTGTAGAGAAGTCGATCCATATATTGAGTAAGTATATACTTCAATGCTTAATTGAAACTTCTAATTTAAATTACAATATACCATAATATTTAATTGCTAACATAAGTTTTAATCCTTATCTTCCCATAAGGATGTATTGTGATAGACAACGACAGATGAATCCCGACATCAATCAAGTTGCAATTGGGCAGAAGTTAGAAACGGAGTTCGCTTACTGGTTTTATAAATTTATGAATAGTATCACTCAATCAATTTCAATAATGGCTTTTATTTTTTGAATTGGTTGTGAATAGCTTATTAATTTATAGGTAAACGGTCCATGGTCCACAACCGACAATATTTTCATTAAATGTCTATCGCAATGGCCATTGAAGACCGTAACAACCTCTACTGGCTATTTTGTTAATGGGTACAAATTTCAGATTGAACGATTAGCAGCTTCAAGAGGCACGCAGAACTGGGGCATGTGTGTTAAAGGAGAAAGTGTTGGAGCAAATATGCAGGATTATTACGGAAAGTTAGTAGAGGTGGTTGAAGTTGAATATCCCGGTTGGCCTATGAAACGAACCGTATTGTTTCGTTGCGATTGGTTTGATCCGACAGTTCCTATGGGCAAAAGGGTTCATAACGACTACAATTTGGTTGAAGTGAACCATCGACGAAGATTGCAGAAATATGAACCATTCATCCTTGCATCCCAAGCTCAGCAAGTGTTTTACTGCAGATATCCAAGTTTGCGCAACGACAAGCGAGATTGGTGGGCTGTTTCTAAAATCGTCCCATATTCGACAATCGTATTAGAGGAGAGTTATCAAGTCAATCAGCCGAGTGCCCTGCATTTCAAGAGGATGAGATGGAAATGCATACAATTGAGGACAACACAAGGGCTCTTGAAACATCACTTAGAGATCCAAATGGTGATGTCCAAGAAATTGCGGATGCAAATGTTCGGTTTCCTTCCGATGATAATGAAACTGAATCGCAGTCCGATACGGCATCGGATGTTGAACCAACATTTCATAAAACAAATGACACCGATTAAACATAGAGGTTTTTTTAAATTCAACTTTATTTTATAAGTGTTAAATTTTTACATAGTCAATCATTAATCGTAATTTAATTGCATGAATCTTTAGTATTTTCAGTATGACGGGCAGAGGTAGATCTACCGACGACATACGGAGTGAGCAGGGACGTAGCCCTGCTGCATCAGATCACATGAGCTTTGAAGATGGAGAGTTCGGATCTCCATACGTCGCACAGCCTTCGATCTCTCCAGCAGTCGGCGGTGATCCTGCATTGGTATTACCATCCAGCCGATCAGCACATACCTCCGAGAGTTCTTCCACCATCGGCTGCACCATACTTCGACTGATGCTCAGGGCTGTAAGTATATACTAATTAAAAATATATGTTTATGTTTTTAAGTCAATTACTTATAAACATGCATTTTTTTAACAGATTTATTGAGCAGCATCATGTATCGAGCCACATCAGCTCCGTATTTCAGAGGTGTGCAGATCCCAGTAGCTACGATTGGTGCCACGTATCTGCAGCCATAAGGGAGTTTTATTTTTCTGAGTTTCAGGTAAACTTATTAAATACAATTTATCACTGATATAAAATTTCTTAATCTTAATAAATTCTGAAACTAACTATTTATTTTAATGCAGAAAAAGTTTACGTGGGACCCTGCCAGCCATGATGCCATTAGGGTAGCATGGGATGCTCTTACGGGATGTCGATACTCCGACATGCTTCATCGTTGGAGGTCATCGGGTCACCGTCCTGCGCATGTGCCAGAGGGTATTTGGCACGAGTGGCAATAGGCCTGGCAGTCCGATGGCTGGCGCAGGAGGTCCGCATCAGCCAGCATGAATCGCCGATCCGAGAGGGCGGTCCTGGCATGGGTCTCTCCCGCTACACTTCGGGCTCCATTTTGATTCAGGAGCACAGACGCCGTATGGTAAGAAAGCATAAATAATTTAATTACTAATTTAGTTATTTATAAATATTTACATTAATATCAATTTTTTTATTGTTATAGTCTGAGCAGGAGGGCGGAGATCCTGGTGAGTTTCGTCTATTCAGGGCGACACACACTAGAAGGGATGGTTCCTGGGTCGATACGCGATTATGGAAGGTTGCGGTAAGAAATTAGCTTTATGTAGTATCTGTTTAATTTCTAAAATTTTATTTAGAGAAATTTATTGATTCATTTATTGTTGATTTTATAATTCAAAGACACGAGTCGAGGAGCTTCGCTCCCAGGCATCGCAGGTCGACTCCACTGATGGGGAGACGCCCGTCGAACTCTCAGCAGAGGAGAGTCGACGTGTGTTTTTGGAGGCTGTTGGTGCCCAGTCGCGAGACCGCAGGGCCTATGGTCTGGGCACTAGAGCTTCTGCATATTTTCCCCATCAGGCCTCCAGCTCGCGATATTTTGGTGATATTCTTGCCGAGCGTTTAGACGACATTCGGAGATCTATTACGGAGGAGGTTCGGCAGGACATTCATCAGGAGGTTCGACAGTAGTTCGAGCACGAGTTCGAGTAGCGTATGCGAGGCCATCAGTAGGAGCTTGCAGACGTGCGAGATTAGATGCGTCAGTTGCAGGATATGGTTAGCCGCATATCGCAGGGTTTCCAGCCTCCACGTGATCGCACGGATTCTTGATGTATTTTTTTTTACTTTTTATATTTGTACATGAAAACTTTAAAATGTTAATATATTAATTATTTTTGAAAATTAAATGATTATTGTTTGGATCAATATGAGTGAAGAATGTTTCGATCATATTTAAATGTAACGAAATTGTATTAACCATTTTAATTTTTAATATTTTTTTTTTTAAAAAAATTAATTAGCGACGCATTAGCGACTGAAATTGCATCGCTAATATTTTTAAAATATTATTATTAAATATTGCGACGCAATGACCTGGCGTCGCAATATTTAAAAAAACTAAATTAGCGACGCATTAACGACTGAAATTGCGTCACTAATATATCTAAAATATATATTATTAAATATTACGACGCAACTAAATGCATCGCAATATTTAATAATAATAATTTAGAAATATTAGCGACGCAATTTAAGTCGCTAATGCGTTGCTAATTAAATTTTTTTAAAAATAAATAAATTAATTAGCGACTCAATTGCAACGAGGTTTTCCGTCGCAAATATTTTTTAAAAATTATTTTTAAAATTAGCGACGCATGTATTTTGTGTCGCAATATTGCGACGCATTTAATTGCGTCACAATATATTGCGACGCATTTATTGCATCACAGAGAGTCGCTGTTAAGCGATGCAATTGTAACAAATTGAGATTGCGACGACCATCGTAGACGCCGCAATTGCGTCGCTAATGCATCGCTATAGGGTGTTTAGCGACACATTTGAGCATCGTTATATTTAAATTTTCTTGTAGTGTGGTAAAATGATAAAATAAAAAAAATAAAATAAAATTCAAGGCTATAAGTCACCACCTTCCAACTTCCTCTGTCTACAAAAAGAATGAAACATTAAAAAATTAAAAGACAAACATTAGAGATATTTGAACAATCTATATAAGGAAATGTATTGAAAGTGCTTTATTTTTTCTATAAAATCTTTTGGTTGAAGTAATCTGCATGAAAAGAAAATATTAATTGATAGATTAAGGAAAAAAAAAGAGAAAAAAAAAAAAAGAGGAAACAATGCAAGTTAGTCATATCTGAAAAGAAAAATCTTTCGAAATAAGCTTTTTAAGTAAAATAAAAAGTTTTTTATTTTAAACATCTAAAATTAGAGACAAACTGCTATAAAAAAAAAATCAGATGCTAATATATAACCTTTGAAATAGAGAATGGGAATATATCAAAGTTTTCGTCCTTTATGGATGAATCGTTGATTTTTTCGAATATATTAAACAAAAACCTTAGAATGGGCCCATCCTAATAGGTGCCAAAGTCCTAATAAAAAACATAAAGAAGCGATCCAATCCCATGGAAACAAATAAAAATATGATAGAAAAATAAAATCAAATCCCATTTACATTGCAGCATCTAAACTGAGATTCTTATCTTTTAGTAAAAACCAAGAATAGCAGTAGAGCCTCATAATATCGAAAAATCCATGAACGGATGTGATTCAAAACTAGATATGTAAGCTAGCGAGAGAGAAACAAAAGAAAAACAAAATTGATCAAATTTCAGTAATGGAAGATGCTTTACACATGGACTCTCATAAGGTTTTTAGAGGATCTAGTTCTATGAATTTGTGTGTTATAATAAGAAATCTAAATTATAATAAAAAATAACTTTTAGCCTTCTCCATATTCTAATGAGGAGTAAAAAAAATCTTATTAAAATAATTTTTTTAATATTAAAATCTAGTATATATGATTATACATGTGGCAAATTGGTAGCGAAAGGACTTCGTTTTATACATGGAGTTCAATAAATTTTCTTATTTCTTTTCACTTCTTCCTCCTTGCCATATAAAAGTTATATATATATATATATAGAGGTAGACTTAGCTATGTTCAAATATCGCTAAGTTTAAATTCAATCACCATTTCTATCTTTCAATCCAAATAGTTCATAAATCTCAAAGATAAAAAAAATAGGATGACTTCGAAATTCATGTAGATCCAAAGGTGAGAAGGTGATTGAATCTTCCTCTCTCTTTTTCTCTCTCTATATATAGTAGAATCTAGTTACATTCCAATGCACCTAAATTATAAGGAGCATAGTATGGTCTCAAAGTAGCATTGGAATTTACTCACATTGAATACATTATGCTAGAAGGAGACTCTACTGCTATTATTTCTTTGATAAAGCAGATGTCTTCAGGTTACCTGCATAGGCTATGTTTGGATGTTAGAAGGGAAGGAAGGGGAGAATAAAAAGAAGGAAAGAGATGGAAGGGGAAGGAAGGGAAAGGAAGGGTTGTTCTCCTTCTTTTGTTTGGATAAGAGGGAGGGAAAAGAAGGGAAAGAATTTTGTAAAAATTATACCCCTTAGTACAGGGAATGAAAGTAAGAATGAAGAATAGAAAATAAAGGGATATTTTGGTCTTTCACAAAAATATGACTTAAACATTTTTTTCTTCCCAAGCTTATCCCGATTTGGAGGTTAACAAATTTATCCTCGCTGAGGGTGAAAAGAGGGGAACCGGTTACTCTCATTCCCCAGATTTATCCTCGCTGAGGGTGAAAAGAGGGGAACCGGTTTCTCATTCCCTTCCCCTCTCTTTCATCCTTCTTCAAAACAAGGTAACTTATGACCTTTCACCTTTTTTTTTTCCTTTTCCTTCATTTCCTTTCATCTAAACAGACTCTAAAGGAATTATTTTCTACTATCTTTAGTATCTTAAGGATTAAGTGCAGCCATGTTTATCATGAAGCTGACCAAATGGCATATTTTTAGGCAAATTAGAGATAAACAAACAATAAAATGCAATTGGAGCCGATGCCTTTCCTCCTCGATTGGTAGAAATCCTAGAAGCCGATGTTCGAGGAGTAGTTTTTGAGGTTTTAAACCTTCTTTTTTGTTACTAAAAAAGAACTACAAGGAAAGTTATCTGGCACATCAAAAGCCCATCATGTCAGAATGAGAAGGCATTGCTTGGACTCTCGGTCATCCTGGTAGAATAATGCGTTCTAAAAATTTTTGATAAAAATCTTGCTGCATCATCCTCCGTAAGCATGGACATATGGATTGACCATTCGTGCATATAGTTGTGCATGTGGTGTATGACAAGACCTATTAATTCTCGGCATGCACGACGATATGCATGCACGACTAATTCATGCATCCAATGCACGTTTGTTGCATCGAAGGATGATGCAGTAAGTCTTTTTCATTTTTTTGATATGAAACTCAACAATCACATTATTATTAGACTGGGTGGCTTCAATTCTTGGGCCAACTTCATTTTTCATAGTTTCACACTTGGAAAAGTCTTGTTGTACCATGTTCTGGTGCAGCAAGCATGCACCAGACGCATAGATTGGCCATGTAGCCATGCTACCATACGTGCAGGCACGCCAAGGCTTATTGAACCTTGGCACGCATGGTGACATGGGTGCGAGGCCATTTCATATGCCCGATTCATACATGCTACATCGAAGGGCAGTGCAGCAAGTCTTTTCTTTCACACTTTACATCTAAAGCCTTATTTCTTTCAAAAGGACAGTGGAAAGCAACTCTCTTTGAGTTTTGGAAGAAATGCTATATACGTAAGCATGACTCCCACCCTATCATGATTTGCCAAATTATAAAGAGGTTTATTGTTTGTTCTTTTATAAAAAGACCATCTTGATTTCACTTTTATCATTTCGAGAACTCATATGGAATTATAAAACACAAAGACATGTAACTCATGATATGATGTTCCAGTATTTTATAAAATTTTTGTCAAGTATTTCTAAAATCCTTTTTGATTTATCTATAATAAATTCAGTTACTCCAACTCACCACCTTTTAATATGAACTGATGAGTCACAAAACATGCAATCGTTGTGATGATTTATTGAACTAAAAACTAAAAGGAAACCATGATCCATGATAATCACAAAGCAGAGTTACAAATTTAAGATGATAAGCAAACCAAAGGATAATTTAACCATGGCTGGTGCCTGCTCAATCACCTACATTGAAAGAATTCAAAGAATTTAATTTTGTACTTCTTTGTATGTGGACAATTTATTTGAGTCTATTGTAGTCGATACATCTTTTTATGTTTTAATATTTTAACACATTACTAGTGACTTAAAACTAAAACAGGTGGAATTATAGTTGAGAATCTAAGTGATATAGGGTTTACATATCTAGATTTCGTTGTGTCAAAATAAATAATCTTACAAACTCTACTAATTAGCAGCTCATCATGCCTAAAAGTTTCTAATTATCTTAAAGAGCTAGAAACAAAAATTCATTGCATATATTAGTGAAATTTTTTTTTTTAGCATAGACCATATAACATCACCACTAGTCTATTTTTGTAGTTGGGCTATTGATGGCCACCATCAACATATAATGATGCTTTTAGAATTAAATAGTTAGCAATTTATTTTTATTTCTTGCACTCATTTACAATTTGGTTATTTTTATATAAAAATATATTTTATAATTACATATTAAAATGTGCCAGTTGGGGACTCAATGTAAGATGTCTATCAAAATAAAAAAAAATATAAATTTTTTAGCAATACAGAATTGACATAATACGACAACTAAGCCTGTTTCAAACCTTGATTACCATTAATAAATAAATACTACAAAAATATTGGAGAGTATACAAGTTAAAATGCATATTAAACATTAAAAAATATTGAGTTTAGATTTAAGGTAAGCTAAATTTATCAAATGAGGCATATAAGATTTGTCATAAAGATTTTTGATAGGTTGTTGAGATTAAAATTCTCTCTATAAGGTCAAGAGTCAAGACACTATAAATTATTTATTTAACTTATGAATTAGATATATGAAGGTGTTAAAATTTAGTTAATGTGATAAATTGAGATGCTTTTATAGTTTTTTTTTTTCTAGAAACTAAATCTCACTATTTAAAGCTGCATTCAAATACATTTAATTTTTTAATTTATCTTTTTAGCTTAGCGGAATAAATAAAAAAAAGAAAAAATATTTTGGTGGGAGGTGACGCAAGTCGAAGAAAATTCTTAAACGGACCAATCCTTTTTTAGAATTTTCATCCGAATTGGAATTACTTGGACGGACACGTGTCTTATGTAGCCCTTCCTGCGAAAGCCGGGCGAGGCGAACAAGGTTGCCCTTTAGTTTGCTGACTCTCTCTGTACTGCTGCCGACTCTGGTTTGCCTTCCTCCTCAAGAAAAGAAGCCAAATCCCCTTCTTCTTGTACGCATCGAAGTCTCGGCGCTCCGCCCTAAGCCGCGATCTCAGTTTGCCGACGCTCTTCTCCTCCCTCGAGTGCGTTTCTCAATTCTTCTCTTTCTCGATTCGAATCTTGGTTTTATTCCTTTTTGGTTTCTTTTGGGTTCTAGATTTAATGCATTTTTCTTGTGATCTCATGTTGCTTGAACCATAGGATAAGGGTTTTCGGGGGTTTCTTTCATTCTCACGAGTAATTTAGGGTTCTTTCGAATGGTTGGGGGGTTTGTTGTTTTAGAATCTCGTTCAATATTTTGTATTCTTCGTTCGCTATATTATTTTAAATCGGAATTCGTGTGATCATTTTGTGGCTGTTTTCATTCAGAAACTAAATTTCTTTAGCTGTTTATGAAAACCTGAGGATCGAAGAAAAAAGAAAAGAAAATTTTGGCTCTTGATCCCGTCTTCCTTTCCTCCTGAGTTATGAATTTGATAATTGACGTTAATCCCTTTGATGATGAATTCTACGCAAGGAGACTCGAGATGTCCTTCTTTGTTGGGTTTTAGATGGCTTCTGAAATCTCTCTTTTCATTCATTCACTTTCGAGGGAAATTCTTGGATGGGTGAATTGGTGGAAAGAAATACTTGCTTTGGAGTTCATTGTTGCCAGCCTTCACTTGTTCATCATTTTTTATCTCTAGATGCGGGTCTAACTCCATTGTAGCATTCAGTGATCTATGGATGTCTTTGAGCTCCATCAACAATGTCATTGTTAGAAAATAAAACTTGAAATGGAACAACCACAAAGGAACTTCTGTGTGATTCAAGTGGTCATACTTTTCTCAGTCATTTGTTTCAAGAGCTAGGTTTTGTTATCTGAAATCTGGAGATTGGATCAAGATATCTTAATTTGTGTTGGAGAAATTGAGAACAATTAGAGATGCACCATCGTAGTGGTTGACACAATTGATAGTTGAATGATAGTTTCATCAGATAACAGTGAAAATAGTTGTATAGCATGAGCGAAAATGCTAGGGATCAAAGAACTTGAGCATTCAATGGTACACATACTGAAATGGAATTGTCAAAGCTGACTCCAAATAGATTGGGTTAGGTTTTTAATTTCCATTTTATGTTGTGTACCTCTAGTTCTGACCTTTCTTCTTGTGTTTTCTTCCTCTTGTTATATGTACAAATGATTTCATTTGTTCTGGTTTCTGATTGAATTCATTATCTTTTGATCTGCTAATTCTAAATGGCTCATTTGTTTTTGATCGAAGATTATTTACGACAATTTTTATTTTATGTTGGTGATGGATGTTGGTAATTGGTGTTTAGATAAACATTTGATAGATGCTATGCATGTGTGCAATCTGGCTGGACCATATGTATCTGATAACATTGTGGCAGTTGCTCCATACTATTTGATATGACTGATCCCAGCACCGTCAGCCTGATATGACTAATCCCAACGCCGTCAGGAAAGGTAACGGCAGCCATCCCCACACCCCCGGCACCCTCTCGGGGTCGGGGGGTAGGGTCACCATCCCCACACCCCCGGCACCCGCTCGGGGTCGGGGGTAGGGTCACCATCCCCATACCCCCGGCCCTCTCGGGGTCGGGGGTAGGGTCACCATCCCCACACCCCCGGCGCCCTCTCGGGGTCGGGCACACCCCGGCGCCCTCTCGGGGTCGGGGGTAGCGTCACCATCCCCACACCCCGGCGCCCTCTCGGGGTCGGGGGTAGGGTCACCATCCCCACACCCCCGGCACCCCCTCGGGGTCGGGGGTAGGGTCATCATTCCTTAACCCCGGGCCCTCACCGGCCCCGGGATGAGTTATCATTCCCCATCTCCGATACCCCTTCAGGGTGGGGTTATCTGCGACCAACATGCGACAACTGCCACGGAGCGCGGTAACCTCCAGGTTGCACGGTGCTCGCGTGTAACTTTCAGTACATGACCGTACCTTGCCGCAGCATACCTTTCGGTACTTCCGTGATTGTGTTCTGTTACGGAGGGCCATGCCTCATAACGAGGTTTGGCGCGTTGCATGCCCCTGTGTATGACCATATCTTGCTATGGTGTACGGCATGCTGCACTCTGTCCCATCAGCCGGCGGCGCGCACTGTCTACCTTCACGACCACCAGACACGCGTGACGTCACATCAACGGGGGTACGGGGGATGGCTCCGGCACGTAAAGCTGCAGTATGAAAGCAATCTCTCCTAGACGAAAGATGAGGTATTAGGACAAATATAAGAAGAAGGGAAGGCGTGGTAAGCAGGGGGGAACTCTGGTTTTTTCTGAGCTTTCTTCCTCCCTGCAAAAACCCTAACTGTTTCAGCTTCTTGTCGCTGGGACGGTTCCTTGTCTGAACCCGAGCCACTAACTTGATCGTCGGAGGGTCCCCACCGGTGCCCCCGGTCCCCGGGGACTTTTCTTGCAGGATTTCCCGGAGCGAGACGTCCGTTTCCCCCGACGGTCGAAGGAGGTGACTGGGCGTCATCAGATTGGCGCGCCAGGGGGGGGTGCAAGAAAGACATCGAACCAGCTGCTTTCTTCTTCAAGACTTTGAAGCTATGGTGACTACTCGGACGAAGGGAGCTTCAGCCGGTCGCGCTGGGGGGCAGCGCTGCGGGGCTGGTCCACCCGCGGATGCCCCCCCGGCTCTCCCATCCATCTATCCAGAACCTCCGAATCTCCAGGGGGCAGGGCCTTCTGCTCCGCGGAATGACGCTCATGCGTCTGCTCCACAGTCACTTCAAGAAAATCAATTCGCTGCCCTGGCCACCCAGGTCCAGTCGCTAGCGGCGGTGATCAAAGACATGCAGCAGCAGCAGCAAGCGGCCTTGCGGCAACCGGAGCCAAACCCGTCTGTCCCTGGAGTGGTGCAGCCTAGCCAGCACTCCTCCCGGAGATCGCCGGTCCCTGCAGAGCATCCTCACCGATCCCCGGCCAAGTCACATCCCCGAGCGGCATCCAAAAGCCCCGGTCTCCTTCTCGTCACGCCAGCGTCTCCCCTAAACGGCGACACGGAAAGGAGGCGGAACGCCAGCGCCGGCATCGCCACCCCCGCTCTCCTTCTGAATCTTCGGGGGAGGGCTCCTTTGATGGCCGGATGCCCCGTCGAGCTGAGCGTCGATTCGAGGAGTACAACCAGAAGCTGGAGGAGCTCAGCCGTCGAATCACTCACCTGCCAGAGACTGATTATGACAGTCGGCCTCCTCTGTCTCGCCGCATCATGGAAGAGCCTATCTCTACCAGATTCCGCCTTCCTCAACTGGACCCATACGACGGGACTACGGACCCTCTGGATCATTTGGAGAGTTACAAAGTACTCATGCAAGTTCAAGGAGCCGCCGACTCACTCATGTGTGTTGCTTTCCCGGCTACCCTGAAAAAAGCTGCCCGGGCATGGTATTCTCGTCTGCCACCACGAAGTATCGACTCTTTCCGCCAGTTGGAGAGGGCCTTTTTGGCCCATTTTGACGCTTGCCGGAAGATCCCAAGGGTGGCAGACAGCCTGTTCGCTGTGCAGCAGAAGAATGGCGAACCCCTGCGGGACTATGTTGCCCGGTTCAAGGAGGCAGCCTTGGAAGTATATAACCTGGAGGACTCAGTGGCAACTCTAGCGCTGAAGCGGGGGCTCCGCCCTTCTCGCTTCGCATACTTCCTTGACAAAAAGCCGCCAGGATCCTACTCCGAGCTTTTGGTTCGCGCCCAGAAGTATATCCGGGCGGACGAAGCTGACTTTTCCCGGCGGGAGGCCGGCGGAAGTATACCCCGGAGGCCAACCCAGCCAGAGCCTGCGGAAGCCCGCCCCAGGAGGCCCGAGCCTCCTCGCCGGCCCGACAATCGCCTTCGACCTCCTGCACCGAGAGAGGGGCCTTATACTCCGCTGCTTGCCCCGATATCCCAGATCCTGCTCGAGATCGAAGGGGAGCCCTATCTGCAGCGCCCTCCTCCCATCAACCCGAAGATCCCCCGAACAAAAACCTTTACTGCCGCTACCACCGGGACCATGGCCACAACACCGATGACTGCCGACAACTGAAGAAGGCCATCGAAGACCTCATTCAGCAGGGCCACCTGAGGAAGTTTGTCCAAAGGAACAATCCGGGAGCCCCTGGCCCGTCAGCGCCCGCGCTATCGACAATTGATAACCCCGACGGAGAAGACAGTGGCGATGATCTCCTGGGGGCAGGGGGCCCAGCAAAGAGACCAAGGGGAGAGGAAGGAGTGGAAGCTGTAATTCCTTTTTTCAAAAAGGATTTGGAGGGGGTTGTAAACCAAGATGATGATAGCGTCGTCGTATCCATGACGATTGCTAAACATCCTGTAAAACGAATCTTAGTCGACAGTGGAAGCTCCGTAGATGTTTTGAACTACGACGCCTTGTTCGTATGAATCTGTCGCATGATCTACTTCGACCTGTCGTCACGCCTTTGATGGGATTCACAGGAGATTCAGTAAGGGTCGAAGGGGAAATTATTCTCCCGTAACAGCTGGGACGGCTCCGTGCCAGAGCACCGTCTGTATAAAATTCTTGGTAGTTCGCGTGCCCCTGGCGTACAATGCAATACTTGGGAGGCCCGGGCTCAACCTCTTGGACGCTGTCATATCCACCAAGCGGCTCCTTGTGAGATTCCCGACCGCCCGGGGGGTCGGCGAGATGCGAGGGGAGCAGGGCCTACCAGCGCTTTGCTATCACTTGGCTCCTAGTCCCCAGGAAGCAGCCCCTGCACCGCCGTCCGCACCAGCGCCTGAGGCCCTGGACCCGCGAGACTTGGAGAGGAGGGGGGAACCAGCCGAGCAGCTACTCACTTTCCCCCTCGGGGAAGACCCCATGCAGACAATCCGCGTTGGAGCCTCGCTTCCGGATGAGGCTCGTGACCGACTCCTAGCCTCTCTGCGGGCCAACGCCGACGTCTTTGCCTGGTCGGCATCCGACATGCCCGGAGTCCCGGAGGAGGTGATTACGCATCAGCTCAACATTCGACCGGAGTGTCGGCCTGTCAGGCAGAAGAAAAGAAGTTTTGCCCCAGACCGGCAGAAGGCTGTTGACGAGGAGGTGCGGAAACTGTTGGCGGCTGGCCACGTCCGCGAAGTGCGCTACCCTAACTGGCTGGCGAACGTCGTGATGGTCCGTAAGGCCAGTGGAGGCTGGAGGATGTGCGTGGACTTCACCGACCTCAATAAGGCATGCCCGAAAGACAGCTTCCCGCTTCCCCGGATCGACCAGCTGGTAGACGCCACCTCCGGGCATGGGACGCTCAGTTTTATGGATGCGTTTTCGGGGTATAATCAAATCAAGATGAGCTCAGCGGATGAAGAAGCAACCTCCTTTGTCACAGAAAGGGGGATCTACTGTTACAGGGTGATGCCCTTCGGGCTGAAAAACGCCGGGGCCACTTACCAAAGACTAATGAACAAGGTTTTTGAGAATCAATTGGGGCGCAACATGGAGGTATATGTGGATGACATGCTGACCAAGAGTACCCATGCAGAAGACCATGTAGCAGATCTCGAGGAGACTTTCAACAACCTGCGTCGGTACCGGATGAAACTCAATCCTCACAAATGCGCCTTCGGAGTAGCGGCTGGCAAGTTCCTGGGGTTCATGGTGACCCAGCGCGGGATCGAGGCCAACCCCGACAAGATCGGAGCCATCCTGGAGATGCGGCCTCCGGTCAGCAAGAAGGAGGTGCAGCGCCTGACAGGGAGGGTGGCGGCCTTGAGCCGTTTCATGTCAAGGTCGGCGGAGAGGTGCCTACCCTTTTTCAAGGCGCTGCGCAAGATCAACGGCTTCGAATGGACGACAGAGTGCCAGGGCTCCTTCGAAGACTTGAAGCAGTTTCTCTCTACTCCTCCGCTGCTGTCCAAGCCTGAAAATGGAGAGGAGCTCTTTTATATCTGGCCGCCTCCCCCGAGGCTGTTAGCTCCGTGCTTGTGCGCACGGATACCGGCGGAGCCCAGAAGCCCATCTATTATACCAGCAAGGTGCTCCATGACGCCGAGACCAGGTATTCACAAACCGAGAAGATTATCTTCGCCCTGGCGGTTTCCGCTCAGCGCCTTCGGCCTTACTTTCAAGCCCATCCCATCGTGGTGCTCACGGACCAGCCCCTGCGAGCTATTCTGTCTCGCCCCGACACCTCCGGCCGGCTGGCTAAGTGGGCCATCAAGCTAAGTGAGTTCGATCTGTCCTTCCGGCCAAGACCAGCCATGAAGTCCCAGGTGTTGGCAGATTTCTTAGTTGAGTGCTCCTGGACGGAAAGGGATGTGGAGGAGGAGCGACCGGAGAAGCCAAGGGATTCTCCTTCACCTGGAGAGACGGAGGATTGGATCCTGCACGTAGATGGAGCGGCGAACTCTCAAGGGAGCGGAGCCGGACTCATTCTCGCGAGCCCGGAGGGAGACGTCGTGGAGTACGCTCTCAGATTCCAGTTCCCGGCGACCAATAACCAGGCGGAGTATGAAGCCCTGCTGGCGGGGATGAGGCTAGCTAAAGAGCTGGGCGCGGGGCGCTTAAGGGCCTTTACGGACTCTCAACTCATTTCTGGACAAGTCGCCGGGGAGTACGAGGCTAGGGACCCCACCATGTCCCGCTACTTGAGCAAGGTGCAGTCCCAGGCGTCTCATTTCTCTTATTTTCATGTCAGCTATATCCCCCGTGCAGAGAACGCCAGGGCTGACACGCTGTCTCGTTTGGCCACTTCGGTCGACGGGACGTTGGGAAGAACGTATGTGGAGCACCTACAAGTCCCAAGCTTCGAAGCCACGGATGAAGCGTTGCCGGTACAGCGGGAGCCCTCCTGGATGGACCCTTATGTTCGGTACTTGGCTGACGGCATTCTCCCGGAGGACCCCGCTGAGGCCAAGCTGCTCAAGCGACGGGCCCCGAGGTTCTTGATGATGGACGGGAAGCTTTATCGGAGATCCTTCTCATATCCGGTCCTTAGGTGTGTGGGGCCAGCAGAATCAGACTACATCCTCAGGGAAATCCACGAGGGTGTATGCGGGAGTCACCTGGGGGGCAGAGCCCTAGCATACAAGGCCCTACGCCAGGGGTATTTCTGGTTGACAATGAAGGAGGACGCGTCCGAGCTTGTCAAGAAGTGTGATAGCTGCCAGCGTCATGCCAACATTCAGCGGCAGCCCACCTCTCACCTAACTCCTCTGGTGGCACCCTGGCCTTTCGCCCAGTGGGGTATGGATATCTTGGGTCCATTTCCCCCGGCCTTCGGGCAGCGGAAGTTTCTCCTGGTGGCAGCGGATCACTTCACCAAGTGGGTTGAAGCTGAGGCTCTGGCCAAAATTACCGAGAGTAAAGTGAGATCTTTCTTCTGGAAGTCAATCATATGTCGGTTTGGGCTGCCGCGCACTCTAGTCACTGATAACGGCCGACAGTTTGACAACGCACCTTTCCGGGAGTTCTGCTCCGAGCTGGGCATCTGTCAGAGGTTCACCTCCGTCGGACATCCTCAAACCAACGGGCGGCGGAAGTGATCAACCGAATCATCCTCCAGGGGCTGAAGTCTCGCCTGGATGGCTGCAAGGGACGATGGGCGGAGGAGCTCCCTAACGTACTATGGGCCTATCATACAACGCCTCGAGCCCCCACGGGCGAAACGCCGTTCAGCCTGGTCTTTGGCTCTGAGGCTGTCATCCCTGTGGAGATCGGAGCACCCAGCCCCCGGGTGGAGGCTTATAGTGAAGAAGGTAACCCCGACCAACTGCGAGCCAACCTCGACCTGGTGGAGGAAGTGCGGGACAAAGCGCGGCTTCGAATGGCAGCTTATCGGCAGCGGACTGCGAAATACTATAACGCACGCGTACGCCCCCGGACGTTCCTACCAGGAGATCTAGTCCTCCGACGGGCGGAGATCTCAAAGCCAACTGAGGGAGGCAAGCTGGCCCCTAACTGGGAGGGGCCTTACCGGATCACCGAGGCACTCCACCACGGGGCTTATAAAGTTGGAGAACTTGGCGGGAAACCACTTCCTAGGACATGGAATGCGGATAACCTCCGCCGGTATTACCAGTAATGTATCCCTCCTTTCGTATTAAATATCTCCGTATTTGCTTGGGTGTTCACCCCTTAATCAATGCTAACAAGATTCAACTCTAGTTATCTGAATCTTCTCAAAGCCCTGCACCAGCCAGGCATAAGCCCAGTGTACCACTGGCAGAGCGGTGTACCACCGGCTCTCAGCAACAAAAGCCCGGCACTTCGTCGGCACTCAAAGCCCTGCACCAGCCAGGCATAAGCCCAGTGTACCACTGGCAGAGCGGTGGACCACCGGCTCTCAGCAACAAAAGCCCGGCACTTCGTCGGCACTCAAAGCCCTGCACCAGCCAGGCATAAGCCCAGTGTACCACTGGCAGAGCGGTGGACCATCGGCTCTCAGCAACAAAAGCCCGGCACTTCGTCGGCACTCAAAGCCCTGCACCAGCCAGGCATAAGCCCAGTGTACCACTGGCAGAGCGGTGGACCACCGGCTCTCAGCAACAAAAGCCCGGCACTTCGTCGGCACTCAAAGCCCTGCACCAGCCAGGCATAAGCCCAGTGTACCACTGGCAGAGCGGTGGACCACCGGCTCTCAGCAACAAAAGCCCGGCACTTCGTCGGCACTCAAAGCCCTGCACCAGCCAGGCATAAGCCCAGTGTACCACTGGCAGAGCGGTGGACCACCGGCTCTCAGCAACAAAAGCCCGGCGCTTCGTCGGCACCAAAGCCCTGCACCAGCCAGGCATAAAATCCGGCTAACCGCTGACGGAGCGATGCACCAGTGATTCTTCATCCGGCGTCCTACCGGCCAAAACAAGGCTAAGTCCCGCGGGCATCAAGCTGCGCGCCAGACTGACACCAGGTCCAACGCTTGACCAAACCTTACGCCTATAGCTCCGAGGGAGCCTACCGGCCTAATCCCCGGTCAACGGTGCCCCCGCTCCCAAGATTCAACCCTACCTAACTCTAACCCGCGGGCCCATGTAACTAAGGCGGAATGGCGCATGGGGGGGGGGGTGTGCCCCTCGGAATCATCGAGACAAACAGGAATCGTGAGGCCACGTATCAATTGATGAAGTTAACGATAATGTGAAGATCATCATTAAAAGTATTTTCATTAACTAATTAAGAGTTACAAAACCCCGACGAAGTCGGGCTTACAAAAGAAAGAAAAGAAAAACAAAGCCGCAAACACAGACTCACGGCTCCGCCGGTGCGGGCTCATCGTCGGAAGAAGCCTGGTCTGACAATTCTATCTCCAGAGCCTGGGGGAAATTCAAAACCTTGGCCACCCTCTCCTTAGCATGCTGGAATCCTTCAAGGTACACCGTGGCCGAGGCTTCGACCAGGTCATCTGCGAATCGCTCGGATGCCTTGTACTCTTCAACAAGTCCAGCAGCCCGGGCCTTCTCCGCAGCAAGGGCCTCCGCCATGTTTTTTTCAGCCTCCCGAGCCCGGTTTATCTCCTCCCCAGCCACTCTAGCTTCCTCCGCCGCGCGCTCGCCCGGTTCTCGGCCTCCTGGAGCGCTGAGGTCAGCTCAGAAATGTGCATATTCCTGGCCATAACTGCGCTCTCGGCCTCCGCCATCTGGGAGAGCGACGCGCGCGCGCGATTAGCCTCCATTTCCGCCCGGCCCACGGCGGCCCTCACCTCGCTGGCACAGGCGTCTTTGACCGCTTCCAGCGCCTTTTCTGCCTTTTCCGCGCGGCCCTGGGCCTCCTCGGCCTCCTGCTGCGTTTCCCGCAGAACCTTTTTCCCCCGTGGATAACCTCCCTGGCGGCCCTCAGGGAGTGGGCGATCTGCACACAGGCCCAGGTCAACAGAGCACGTGTATGTAGAAACAGTGAGGGGAAGGGAGCGAGAAAATCGCTTACCTTGACCACTGCGGCATAAGAATCTCGGAAAAACGCGCCCGCCCCCATATGGCTGAGATCTTCTATAACCTTGGAGTCAAAAATCGGACCCAGGGTCTGCTCGGCCCAGCGGCCGTCATCCAAGACGTCCCGGGGCGGCCTGGGTGCGCCCTCACCTCTCTCCGCCGCTCTTGAGCTCCCCGGCTCTTTGTGCGATCCGCTCCCAAGTGGCCCTTCGGGGGATGGGCTCGCGGGGCCAGATGGCCCCTCGCCCCAGTCTCTGGCGACGTCGAGTGGGGACGCTCTCCCGGAGGCCGGGGACTCCCCGGTTGGCGCACGCGCCCCCACCTCTGGTTCCTCGGCGGCGGCTCCTGCAGTCGTCTCCACTTCTGGTGGAGTGTCGGCCGTGAGGTCGACCTCCGGTACAGCCGGGGCATATGACGGAGCCGCGGAAGGGGCTGGTGCCGGGAGGGGGGCTCGAACCACCCGACGTTTCGGGGCCGGAGCTCGCTGGTCCCGGGGCGGCCCTTCTCGGCCCCTTTTCTTAGCGGCCTTTACTACCTTCGCGATCGGGATCTTCATTGCTACATGATATAAGTTAGATTTTTAGAATGGTAAAAAAAAAAAAAAAAAAAAAAAAAGGAGAGAAAGAGAAGAAGGAAGAGCGAAATTTCTAAGTACGAAGAATTTACCCCGCTGGGAAATGAGGCCCGCCAGCTCAAAGTTATCCTCCGCCAACAGCAGGGTGTACCGGGGGATCTCGGTGGTCAGCAACACCCCCATCGCCTCCCGGTCCCCAGGATGAATAACTGCGGCGTTCCCTCGGAGGTCGGGGTCCCCCCACCGAGACCGGACTTGGCCGATATTAGCAAAGAAGAAACGGGGTTTTCACCCCTTGATTGACGTAGGCAAGAGAAGTTTAAGGACTCTATTGGGTCGGGGCTGGAATAGCCACCACCCTTTTTGAGCTCGGAGAGAGTAGAAATTGCAGAACAAGCTGATTCTAGGAGTAATGCCTAGACGATGGCAAAGGATGACGAAAGCGCTAATTACACGGCAGGAATTTGGGACTAATTGAGAAGGAGTTAGAGAGTAGAAATCAAGCAAGCGAACAAAGAAGGGATGAAAGGGAGGGCGGAGACCTGCCTGCAGGCAGATCTCATAGAGAGCTACTCGACCGGGTCGGGAGGAAATGACCCGGTCGTCGGGTGTTGGTAAGAATAGCTCGACCTCCCGAGGGATCCTGTAGCGAGCCCGGATCCTTTCCAGATCCAGTCGCTTCAGGACAGAGGCTGTCCCCTCTGGGGACTCCTCCACCCTCGATGAGGTCCCAGCCCTCAACCGGTGGCCCCTTGATGGGGCCCCACCGGTGGCCCGTCGCCGGGCCAGAGGGATGTGGTCCTCCGAATCAGAGGACCACTCGATGGGAGGGGAAGGAGAAGGGGTCGGAGGCCTCACAGAAGGAGAACGGTCCGCAGAACCGTCCTCCGAGGTCCAAGAAGGTAAACTCATGACAAAGAAGACTGAGACGAAAAGCTGACCTGGAAGAACAAAGAAGGACCGGGCACAAGCTTGCGGGTTGAAGGAACGCTGGGGAGCAACGGGAAGGAGACGATGGCGATGAAGCCTCAGCCCACCTCCTTTTGGCCGGATTTATCGAGTTTTCAAAATGTCCCGCCATGATTCATCAACCACGCGGCTTCTCGCTATACGTCGGGTTGCCTCGAGGATTACCCCGGCGCGTGGCGCGGCACGCCCTCGACCAGCGATGGGACCTCGCTGACGTCGCCGTAATGAAAGGAAATGATGATACGCCTTTTTGCGCAGACTTCGAAGAGCTCATCTTCATTTTCGAGGGCGATCGTGGCTGGCGCAGTGTACGGGGGCCGTCTCCTTACATTCCCCGCACCGTCCGCATAGGACTCAAGGGTAGGGATCAGCCACGTGGAGAACGCCCCTTGAGCCTCAGCTGTGGGACCCGCTTCGCCCCAGGGGCGAGGGGGCATCTGATATGACTGATCCCAGCACCGTCAGCCTGATATGACTAATCCCAACGCCGTCAGGAAAGGTAACGGCAGCCATCCCCACACCCCCGGCACCCCCTCGGGGTCGGGGGTAGGGTCGCCATCCCCACACCCCCGGCACCCTCTCGGGGTCGGGGGTAGGGTCGCCATCCCCACACCCCCGGCACCCCCTCGGGGTCGGGGGTAGGGTCACCATCCCCACACCCCCGGCGCCCTCTCGGGGTCGGGGGTAGGGTCACCATCCCCACACCCCCGGCACCCTCTCGGGGTCGGGGGTAGGGTCACCATCCCCACACCCCCGGCACCCCCTCGGGGTCGGGGGTAGGGTCATCATTCCTTAACCCCGGGCCCTCACCGGCCCCGGGATGAGTTATCATTCCCCATCTCCGATACCCCTTCAGGGTGGGGTTATCTGCGACCAACATGCGACAACTGCCACGGAGCGCGGTAACCTCCAGGTTGCACGGTGCTCGCGTGTAACTTTCAGTACATGACCGTACCTTGCCGCAGCATACCTTTCGGTACTTCCGTGATTGTGTCCTGTTACGGAGGGCCATGCCTCATAACGAGGTTTGGCGCGTTGCATGCCCCTGTGTATGACCATATCTTGCTATGGTGTACGGCATGCTGCACTCTGTCCCATCAGCCGGCGGCGCGCACTGTCTACCTTCACGACCACCAGACACGCGTGACGTCACATCAACGGGGGGTACGGGGGATGGCTCCGGCACGTAAAGCTGCAGTACGAAAGCAATCTCTCCTAGACGAAAGATGAGGTATTAGGACAAATATAAGAAGAAGGGAAGGCGCGGTAAGCAGGGGGGGAACTCTGGTTTTTTCTGAGCTTTCTTCCTCCCTGCAAAAACCCTAACTGTTTCAGCTTCTTGTCGCTGGGACGGTTCCTTGTCTGAACCCGAGCCACTAACTTGATCGTCGGAGGGTCCCCACCGGTGCCCCCGGTCCCCGGGGACTTTTCTTGCAGGATTTCCCGGAGCGAGACGTCCGTTTCCCCCGACGGTCGAAGGAGGTGACTGGGCGTCATCACTATTCAGTTGTAAACGAATTTATGACTTGTTATTCTAAGTTCGACAAGTTGGCATGACAAGTAAACATGTGGAAGTTTGGGATGTAGGATGGTGATCTATAGGTGAGACTTTTGGGGATCACACATGGGAGAACTTAGGGGAGGCACAGATCGCAAGATGGATTTGAGAATCGATTATCAATATTGCATAATTAACTGGAGGGAAGACATCAGATATTGCATAATTGATTATTTAGGACAAAATTGATGGAAATGAAGATATCAGATATTCAACTGCTTAACAATAAGGATTTCTTAATATTTGTGGCACCGCATAATTAACTGGAGTTAGAATTGATGGAAATAACGACATCATATGTTCAACTGCTTAACAACAAGGATTTCTTAATATGTATAGCCTAGAACCTTTCCCTAACCTGGCTAGTTTGGAGAGGAACTTGGCTATGGACTTGACCTTTTTAATGTAAGGTTGCACGGAGCTCCTTTTTTATGAGAAAAATATAATACTAAAATCTCAGGCCTTTTGCCTTGTTGCATAGGCTCCCCATTGTTGCTAAAACATGTGAGATGGGTTAGGAATGAGCACTTTTCTTTGTTCCATATCTCTTATCGTCAATGGTTTTTCTGAGAAGAACTCTTATTGTTGATGGTGGAATTCAATATATGGGATTTCATGCCTCATAAAATTAACCTGTTTTCATTTAGAAAAATCTGGTTAAGTGGTGAAATTGAAGTTCCAATATTTTGATTTTGCCCTTGGTTGTATGCTAATTGAGATTTAAGTATCTTAAGCAGTTTTGATTTTATTCCTCTAAAAGATGTATTCTTGGTTCAAAGAAGAAAGTTTGTGAGATTATGTACATGAAATGTTTGCAGCTGTCTAGTCCAAAGTACATTAAAACAATATCTAGCATGGATGGTGTGGCCACACTATATGTTGTGAGGACATATTCACGATATTGTTGCATTGGCTATTAGTGCTGGAGGACACTGAGCTTTCATGTCAAATTTGTGGACTTGTCTCAACTCTGCTTATTACATGCCAGCAAGGCAGTTTGATCCAATTCCAAATATTTTCCAGTGCATTGTCATCTGTACTTCTTATACAAAGAGAAATTAAGATGGAAAATTTAAGTAGAACACTAGTAAGCTAAGCTGTAACAGAAATCTTTGGATAGCTTTTCTCATGTTTAATGTCTGATCTCATTTACTTGGCAATGTGGCACTCAGACATTATTTAAGTTGGAGCGCCAATGCTTGACTCATGATAGACATACGTCTGCCTTTAGCAGTTAAGGCCATGCTAATTGTAGTTACATGTGAACATGTGCAGAAGAACTTAGCTAGTTCCTTGATCCCAGGATGGACTCCCAAAAACCAGAGTCTGAAAACCAACATGCATCTGCTGCAGTCAATCCAGCAATGGCCTCATGCCGAAAGAAGAAGTCAGAGGATGCTACTTTTTTGTAAGACCTGAGAGATCATATTGATGAGTTTGTTCATGCTTCCATGGATGAGCATAAGACTTGCTTTCAGAAGACCATCCGTAAGGTAAGCAGCAATGAAAACTTAAAACTTTTACATTCTCATGTGATGCAGGACTATTTAATTTGTTTATTTATTTTGAGAAAGGACAAGTAGGAATGTTATTTCTGCATTTATTCTTCTTCTTCTCTTTTGATTTAATATTTATGCATTTATTTAA
The DNA here is from genome assembly GCA_900491605.1 of Calamus simplicifolius. Classification (NCBI taxonomy): domain Eukaryota; kingdom Viridiplantae; phylum Streptophyta; class Magnoliopsida; order Arecales; family Arecaceae; genus Calamus; species Calamus simplicifolius. The sequence continues at coordinate 205,352 of UESW01005024.1, forward strand.
AATTTCATTTGGTGCTTTGTTGTAGATGTTTGGAATGTCCAAGGTTGTTGCAGAAAGGACTGCACAAGCTAATAAAGTTGAAAGTTCTTTGCCCCTTCAGACAAATGTGTCCCAGTGAGAATCTGAAAGTTCGTTATGTTCTTTGTATCCAACTTCTTGGGCAATAAGATTCTGCGTTTTTAAGCACTAGTGGATGCTAGCTGCTTGCATTGAAATTTTCTTGAATATGACCAGATGGCACTTTGTTTTGTTAGTTCCTTTTTACTTTTTACCAATTTCCAGTTTAGATATTATTCCTTCGTGACTAATGGAGGAGATGGAATTTTTGGTATGTTTCATCAAGTGGGGCTGGCTACATGAAGCTGGTCTCAAAACGCCTTTCTCATCGTATATTAGTAAAAGTAGATAAGAATACGGTATTTGTTTGTTTACAATGACATTGTTGTCTTGGCCCATCTTTGGATCTCACGTTACCGCAGCAATCGTTTTATGATAGCCTTGGCATACGAGGTGGATGGCTGGAACTTCTTGAGAGAGTTTGAATGCCAGTTTTTGTATTGCTTGGCATGCTTCTCTTAAATTTTACTGGTTGCATACTGGGTGTTGAACAACAATGAAGCAGCACTCACAATATGGGTTGGTTGAGTGGATAAGATTACTGCTCATATCTTAGACCTGAAGATCCTGGATATGCTATCATGTCCTGGATTTAATATATTTATTGTGCGTTTAATAAGGTCATTGCATGATTTCAATGCTCCTCATCTGGTACTTCAAATTGATAGTTTTGTACCTTTGGTTATTTTGAACAGAGAAAGTCAGGTGCTGTCTAAAATCTTATGTTTAAGCATGTTCATAAATCATAATTTCGTAAGCAACAGGGAGCTGTGGATTTTTTGGATTATCATTTTGACCTTAAATTCTGCGGTCAATGAGAGATCCAATATATCCAAAGTAATCAATAAAATAATCTTAAAACAAATCCCAATACATATGGCAGACTTATGATTCCTTGACTCACGAGTACTTGTTTCTTAGCTTCAACCAAGCCAAGGTAATGCTTCCATAAAATTCATCCAAAGATGAAGGTCATGATGGTCGATTAAATTGAAAGCAGACTATTTGTAAAAAACAAAAAAGATCAACAGATATAAAATATAATGCGTTATGTTCTCGTTTAAAATTACTTGCCTGAGCTTGGATGTTAGTTTCCATTGTTTGTAAACAGGGGTCATCCTAGAGACTTGCCAGCTATTCATTCCGTCTTAACATAGTTTTTATCAAATATTTCTTGTACCGCAGAGTCAGCATATGCTTTGATCTCAAAACCCAGCATCCAGCTGCAGATCAAAGAGAAGGTTACTTAACTCAAACATGGGGTGGAACTTTAAAACATTTTCATTTATTCTTTCTAGTTTTTAAGAATAACTTGTAATTTAACGTGTTTAATAGTTCAGCTAGAACTTGCAGTGGTGCACCACATTTGGGATATATTTGAGCCACCTCAGCAGTGCCTCTAAACTGATTATTCTTTTTCTTAATGTCTGTATATTATTGCCATTAACAAGCATAAAATTGTTCCTCACGAGTAATCAAAGGCTTTTTTATTTTATTTTTTGATGGAAAGAAATCGACAAAACTCCCTATCAGGCTCTGATACCATTTATCATAGCTTGCACCAAAATTTTTGCTGCAAGGGACTTTGAATGGATTTTTTACACCTTTGTTTCTTTGTTGCTCAGAGATTGGGGTAAAAGAGCTAGAATGGTTATTTTTATTCTCTGGTGCATTACTTCATGTTGCAACTTTTTGATGGGAGGACTATGAGTTGAATGATTAGACGTGGCATCGAGTGCTGCATGAAGTTGAAAACTCACAAAAAAAAATTGCTACCATACTTCAAAACCTTTTTCCTTATTTTTTTATAAATTTTTTTTATTATTTAATTATTTTTAATACGTTAAATTAAGTTAAGAAATGACGATTGAACCTGTGTGCACGACCGATGCATATAAATAAAATAAAGTTAGTAAAAGTTGCTATAAAACATTGTTAGGAAAAATATAAGGGATGAAAGAGATGATCGTTTATGGATCAATTCAAATTGACTCCATCAATGAAGTAGGGTTACTTTTAGAGAGAAAGAAATAAAACTCTATTCTAAATTTAACATGTTCAAGCATTTTCTTATCTTCCTCTTTGTGGCATTGATGCATAAAATAGAATAGTTTAGGGGAAATTGAAAAAGTGTAAAAAAGATAGTCAGCCAAAAAGAATTTTCAAAAGAGGATGGCATGCGAAGCCATTGAAAATTTATTAGAAATAAAAAAACCATTGAATTATTAGAATAATTATTTTGATAAAATACCACAAATAACTTTACACTAAAGAACAGTAAAAATGTGACTATAAGAAGTCGTTTGGTATTTAAGCATGGTAATCTAAGCAGTAATATATAATTTCAGCTAATCCAAGATCACCATAACTCATAGTAAACCAGTTTTTATATAAAATATGCATATTTAAGATTATAAAAGTCTAGTAACCTTAAATTAAGTTATTGACTTTTATATAAATTCATGGACCTGGCTAATTATCAGGCTTCTCTAAATTCCAAGAGGGGTGCAGCCTTTGGGTTTTCCAAGATAGCAAAGCAAGCTGGGGATGTGCTTCGCCCACATCTACGTCTATTGATCCCTAGGCTTGCTCGTTACCAGTATGACCCTGATACAAATATCCAGGTATGGAACCATCAATATTCTTTGTAGGACTTATCAGCTTCAAAATTCACTGGATATGTCTCTATATTCTATAATATTTTACTTTGTACCTATTTCTGTGTTTCTACTTGATGTTCTTTTCCAACCATTGTTGGTCAACCGTTCTCAAACTCACTCCAGATATTCAAATAATATTGTTATCTAAAGTTTTTGTGTGAGACTAATAGACATGGTAGGATTGTAGAAAAGTCCTGAAGTAGCCTTCAAGGAATTGTTCATGTGGATTTGGAAGTAAAACATCTTCACTACAAATGCTCAATGATGGTGGTAATGACTTCCTCCATCCAATTGAAAGGTGTGATCTTATTTCTTGCTTCCCATTTTTTACAAACCACACCAGTGTTATTCAAGCATGCCAAACTTGGTATAGTAAATATCTCAAGCAAGGTATGCACAACCAATACCGAGATCTATACAAATACATTATCGATTCGGTATGGCATGAGTCATTACAATATGCACTCCGTAATGAGACAGCTTGCCTTTTTATTTTTTAACTCTCAACCACTTAGTAACAGGCAGTTCAGATTGGTACTAGATGGTATGGATCAGTCTAGATTGGATGGGTTTATACCAAATCGAAACTTGGTATCGTACCGGTACCTTACTGGTTTGGTAATGTATGGTTAGCATGGTAGACCTTGATCTCAAATGGCCTAATTTACCTAGTATTGAGTAATTAGTTAATTCCACCTCAATTGACTAGTTTACCATAAACTTCCACACTAGTTTGAGTATTTAAAAAAATTCACCTTAATTGACAAGTCTACGAAGATTGAGAAAATTTTGTTTTGCCCTAATTTGTGCATAGATGAATTCATAAGCACATATTTGGATATTTGGGTGGAGTTTCACTTGTTATGAAATTTTTACATGCTTACAAGAGTACATGCTAAGATGCAGAACAAGTCTTGCCATCTTAGTTTCAGACCACATATTGATACCATGTCGGTATGGTGTCACCATGCTTGTTATGAGGGTCGTCTTGGCATATCAATCATGTGTTGCTATATTGATGCGTACTGCTCTTTTTACTGGATACTGTACTGCTACTAATCTGATGCTTGGTACTGGGGAGGGGGAGGGTACTGAGTGTCGGTTTAAGATTGTGAACCTTGGTAAGGACTCTTGATATGTCACTTGTATCGAGTATTAGTTCAGTATCACATTATGGCTAATGCAAACTGGTACTGTGATTCTTGATATTGACATATTTTGCATAGACTAGGCCAAATAATTATATAGTGTGAATGTAGTATATTTTTTTTTATCTGGATATAAATATTTTTTGTTGAATTTAAAACTAATGTTGGCCAGCTAATTATTGTGTACTTGTTGGCCGTATGGTAGGCCCAAGCTCATTTTCTTAAGATGCACGCATTTGCAATGATTCATATGTTATGGTTTGATCATGCGAAATCAGTCTGTATGGTTAAATTGACAGCACCTAAAGCTGTAATGGTTGGGTATCATACAAGTACAGTTACCAATCAATGACTAGTATGATACATTTGAGATACATACCATACTCTAGTGACACATGATAGAGTAGCTAGTGTCGGCACTGATAGAGATATAGACTAAAAGATATGCTTTATGTTATGTCTTTACATTTTAATGAGAATTCATTTTGAGCAATGTGTGCCATTTACTATATATGTGCATGTGTCTAGTATTTACAAAGAGTATTTGATCTAGTGTATAGAGTATGGCTTACACACAAAGACTAGATCATCGGTTCTTTAGGAATACAAGTTTATTGTTCACAGTTTTAGATGGAATTGGACACACCATCAGTAGAACTGTAACACAATTTTTTAGTAGGTCTGTCTTGACTACGGGGAATGGTTTATTCTAACTATTTGTGCTAGTACACTTTGTGTATATTGAACAGGACCCAGTTGAGTTAATTATTTTATACTGACTTTATAAAATAATTTAAAACTCATGAATATTATGATTACTTATGCTCTTAATCTGAATTCTATTTCTAGACATGTGTATGTAGTGATTATTGCTTTGATTACACATAGAGTGAGATTCTAGATGAGTCAATTAACTCAGTGGGTTGGGCAATAACATTATATATATGGTGAATATTAATAGTTGAAGGAATCCACGTTCTGTTAATTTGGATTGATGATATCCCTTGAGAAAGCTTATAAGTTTTGATTGTATCAAATCTTGCAAGTGGATTTTGAATCCAATACATCAAATAAGTTAAGTGGATAAGTCTCAAGGATAATAACAGCCAATTAAATTATATTGTCAGTAATTAAATTTAATTGGTGGATATCTGTAATCTTAACGTGGGGAGATAATAAGTATTTAATATTAAGGCTCGAAAATATAAATTCGAATGTGATTAGGAGTACAATTATAATTCTTTAGTGGAATGAATTGTAATTTACGTAATTGAATCCTAACCCGGGATAGGATTAGAAGATTTAATTACATGGGAAGTCCTTTTCATATTTGCCTATTGGTCCGTGTTGTAACCCTATAAATACCCTCTCAGTTGGTTGCTAGGGTTAACATTTTTGAAGAAAAAGAAAAACAAAAAATCCTAGGTCGACCGAGAGATCCCACCATCTTGTGAGAGAAGGAAGGTATTTTGGGAATACGGCGGAAGGCTAAAAGGTTGAGGTCGAGCAATCAAATCAAAGTGTTCCAACGTTCAAGTCTGAAGGTATGATCTTATACTCATCGATTAGAACGGTAAAAGATTTTGGTATTACTCATATACGCTATAGCCGTGGTCTTTGGGGTATTCCGCACTCCCCAACAATGGTATCAGAGCCACGGCTGATACTGTATATGAATAATGCGGCCATGTTCTCCATTAATCGGAATATGCATGCGTGGGATGGATCGTGCTTGCTGCTAACATTGTTTTGCAGGTTTCTATCCTGTTATTATGGTCACATGAATGTATGTGTTCTTATTTAATATTGCTTAGATCTGTTTTGTGAACTCCGGTTTTAAGGAGGCGTAGGATCATTGTAATATTTCATAGCATGTATGCTTCAGTTTTTTGAGAGCTTTGTGATTGTAAATACGTAGCATGTGAACTCCTATATGGAGGCATAGGATTTTTGTAATCTGGTGCGGCTCTATGGAGGAAGAAGACCTGCTGCAGGTTGCAGGATATGATCAAAAAGCGGATAGGATTCTAAGGAGAATCCTTGCATGATAGGATTCTAAGGAGAATCCGTTGCAGATAGGATTCTAATGAGAATCCTTGCATGATAGGATTCTAAGGAGAACCCGTTGCATGATAGGATTCTAAGCAGAATCCGTTGCAGATAAGATTCTAAGGAGAATCTGTTGCAGATCATGATTCTAAAGGAAAATCCAAAGCGCGAAGGGATCGGAAGGAGCTGAATTTTTTTTTTTGGGCGCTGCCCCAAGCCCCGCGAGGGGCGCTGCCCCCTCGAACCCCGCAACCTGACCGGGCAGGTCGATCCCCGCTGGGGGCCAGCCCCCAGACCCCCGTATGCGAAGCAGCAAATCGTCGAGCAAAGTAGCAATCATGGTGCAACAGGGATCTTCATCTGCGTAAAAATTTTGACCATAATAACAGGGATTTTATTTATCTTGTTTATATTGGTTATGTTGCATACTTGCTTGATTGTTTATCCTTTTGTTCTTATATCTATAACCAGGAGAACATGGTTAATTGGATAATCACTTGCTGTTTGTGTTTTGAATTTATAAGATAATCAAACACAAGTTTTATAACCCTCAAAATATTGTTTAAATAACTAAATGGGAGAGGGAATTAATCACATTTAAATCCCCTGGTCACATCACTTGTTTATTGGTGAGGTAGTTAATTTCACGTGTTAGCATTAGTGCTTTCCTCCCCATAGGATGAAATTGATTGCCAGCTCACCAAGAATAATCCCTGGTAGTTGTTAATGTTGGATTACCTCTCCATCTGAGGGATCCACCATGGGACAATGGATCTAGCATTGAGTGATGGTATACACTTAGGTATAAATATTGGTATACTCCCCATCGGAGTCACTACAAATATTTATATGACCAAAGTTAGCCAGCTAATTAATTTTACTTGGTATGTTACCTTTTACCTAGATAGTAAAATTAATAGGTTTTATCTGTCTAGATAAATGATGAGTAGTAGACGTCCTCCCATCGAAGCATACTATTCAAAGTGTACTAGGCTGCTGGCAAATTCTTTTATAATGTAGTGGTTGAGGGGCCCTACTTATAATTTTGAATTTAAAGTTTATTGCTCATTATATCTTATTTGATGTATGAATGATTCTCAGGATTAAAATGTCTTCTTTCAATCCACTTGCTGTGATACTCAAAGAAAACAAATTGACTGGTCCTAATTACATTGATTGGAAAAGAAACCTGGATATAGTGTTAACTGCAGAAGGGTACAAGTATGTGTCTGTCCCACAGAGCCTGGTGAAGGGGCTTCAGATGAGGAGTCCCAAGCTTACCGTAAGTGGGTTAAGGCTGATGAGATGGTGCGGTGTTACATATTGGCATCTATGTCAAATGTTCTGCAACATCAGCATCAATCTATGCCCTCTGCCTATGACATGATGTTCAACCTCAAAGAAATGTTTGGGGATCAGAGTCGTGCAGCTAGGCAGACTGCGATGAAAGAGCTGATGAACACTAATATGGCTGAAGGAACTCCTGTCAGGGATCATGTTCTAAAGATGATTAGCCTTCTGAATGAACTGGAGATCCTTGGAGCGGAGATGGATGGGGAAACCCAAGTTGATATCATTCTCCAGTCCCTACCTGATTCTTTTAAGCAGTTCTGCCTAAATTACACCATGAACAAAATAAATTTTTCATTGGTAGAGCTACTTAATGAACTTCAGGTAGCAGAGAGTTTCATTATGAAGCCTGCAATTGCTATGGTTACTGAAAAAGGTTCTTCTTCGAAGTCTCATGCTAAGAAGAAGAAAAAGGTTCAGAAAAAGAAACAGCATCAGGCCCCACAGCCCAATGGGGAAATAAAAAAGAAGGGAAAGTGCTTCGTCTGCAAGCAGCCAGGTCACTGGAAGCAGCAATGTCCAGTTTGGCTTGCCAGGAAACATGCTAGAGGTATATCTTATTCACTTGTAGTTGAAACTTGTTTAGTGCTGTTATCTACCAGTGGCTGGTGTGTAGATATGGGAGTCACTAATCATGTTTGCAATTCTTTGCAGGGGTTCCAGCAGACCCGGCAGCTAAGTGATGGGGAGATTTACATATTTCTGGGAGATGGCACAAGAGTGTCAGTAGTTGCAGTGGGAGATTTTAGCTTCTCTTTTAGTAGAAATAGAATTTTAATATTAAAAGACTATTTTTTTGTACCTTCAATTAGAAGGAATTTAATTTCAGTTTCTAAGTTGATTGATGATGGATATTTAGTTTATTTTAATGACTCCGTTGTTATTAAGAAAATAAACATTTTATCTGTTCTGGTACATTGGTGGATGGTCTTTATATTATTAATCATGTTTCTCCTACTGTGCAACTAAATGAAGTGAATAATAATAATAGACCATGTAAGAGAAAACATCCTTCTGAATGAATCAAACTTATCTTTGGCACTTGCGCCTAGGTCATATAAATTTAAGATGGATTTCTAGACTGGTTCAAGATGGACCATTAGGTTCATTGGAAGTAGAGGCACTACCGATCTGTGAATCTTGTTTAGAAGGAAAAATGACCAAGCGGCCATTCTCGGCCAAAGGCAATAGAGCTAAGGAGATATTAGAATTGGTTCACTCTGATTTGTGTGGCCCAATGAACATCCAAGCTAGAGGTGGTTTTGAGTACTTTGTCACTTTTATTGATGATTACTCAAGATATGGGTATATTTATCTGATGCGCCGTAAGTCTGAATGCTTTGAAAAATTTAAAATTTTTAAGGCAGAAATGGAGAACCGTCATGGTAAAAATATCAAGACACTACGATCCGATCGTGGTGGCGAGTACCTCTTAGGGGAGTTCACAGATTACTTATTAGATGCTGGGATTGAATCCCAGTTGTCTGCACCTAGTACGCCACAGCAGAATGGTGTAGCTGAAAGAAGGAATAGGACTCTTATGGATATGGTTAGATCTATGATGAGTTATTCAGACTTACCTATTTCGTTTTGGGGATAAGCATTAGAGACAGCTGTATATATTCTTAACTTGGTACCATCTAAGTCAGTACCTAAGACACCCACAGAACTGTGGACTGGGCGCAAGCCTAGTCTAAGACATGTTCGGGTTTGGGGTTGTCCAGCACATGTACTAAAAGGTAAACCAGATAAGTTGGAATCAAGGACATATGTATGCTTCTTTGTTGGATATCCTAAAGGAACAAAAGGTGGTTTATTTTATTGTCCTAAGGATCAGAAGGTCATTGTTAGCACCAATGCCCGATTCTTGGAGGAGGACTATATATAGACCACAAACCCAGAAGTAAAATTGCTCTAGAAGAGTTGAGAGGCGATAAAACTAGACTGGCTCCTTTAATACCAATAGTACAAGCAGAAACACCACAAGAAAGTAGGTTCTCAAACTTCCCAATAACTATTGTAGTGGGAGAAGTATAGTAACACGAACTGACCCTGAACTGATACAAAAGGATACCATTAATGCACCAGTTGTAGAACCAGTGCAGGTTGATGGAGCACAAGGATCAGAGTCAGATCGTATTACTACAAGCACATACAATCAGGTTGTGCCTCGTCGTAGTGGGAGGGTTGTAAATACACCTAAACGGTATACGTTCCTTGGAGAGTCATATGATAGAATCTCTAATGAACTGGATACTGAACCCAGTAGCTACAATGAAGCATTACAGGATAAAGATGCAACTCTTTGGCAAAATGCTATGAAATCAGAGATAGAGTCTATGCACTTTAATCAGGTCTGGGATCTTGTAGAACCACCCGAGGGAATAAAACCCATCGGATGCAAGTGGATCTATAAGAAGAAGAGAGGAGCATACGGGAAGGTGGAAACCTTCAAGGCTAGGCTAGTTGCAAAAGGTTTTACTCAGAAAGAAGGGATCGACTATGAGGAAACCTTTTCACCAGTAGCTATGCTTAAGTCTATCCGGATTCTCTTATCCATTGCAGCTCATTTTGATTACGAAGTTTGGCAAATGGATGTCAAGACAGCTTTCCTTAATGGAAATCTTGACGAGTGCATTTACATGATGCAACCAGACGGTTTTATAGTAAAAGGCCAGGAGCACTTGGTGTGCAAGTTTAAGAGGTCCATTTATGGACTTAAGCAGGCATCTAGATCTTGGAATACTCGTTTTGATCAAGCTATTAAATCTTATGGTTTTGATCAAAGTCCTGACGAGTCATGTGTGTACAAGAAGCGTGATGGAAAAACTTTGGTGTTTCTGGTGCTATATGTGGATGACATCTTACTTATTGGAAACGATATGGGAGTGTTATCTTCGGTCAAGGTATGGTTATCTGGACAATTTGATATGAAGGACTTGGGAGAAGCAAGTCACATCCTAGGGATCAAGCTTTTGCGAGATCGCAAGCAAAGGATGATATGCTTATCTCAAGCCACTTATATCGATAAAATTCTCACCCGTTTTGGTATGCATAATTCCAAGAAAGGATTTCTTCCTTTCAGGCATGGAATTTCTCTATCTAAGGATCAGTGTCCTAAGATACCTGAAGAGATAGAAAGTATGAAGGCAGTTCCTTATGCTTCTGCAGTAGGAAGCCTAATGTATGCTATGCTATGTACTAGACCTGATATCTGTTTTGCCGTAGGCATGGTTAGCAGATTTCAGTCTAACCCTGGGCGAGAACATTGGACTGCAGTAAAACATATAATTAAGTACCTGAAAAGGACTAAAGATTATATGTTAGTTTACCAAGCAGATAGTCTTGTGCCTATAGGATATACAGATTCGGACTTCCAATCAGATAATGAATCTAGGAAATCAACCTCGGGATATGTGTTCACTTTGGGTGGTGGAGCTATTAGTTGGAGAAGTGTGAAGCAGACTTGTGTTGCTGACTCTACCATGGAAGCTGAGTATGTGGCTGCATCTGAGGCTGCAAAAGAGGCTGTTTGGCTAAGAAACTTTCTTTTGGATCTTAGTGTGATACCTTCAGTGCAATTACCTATTACACTTTATTGTGATAATAGTGGGACAGTTGCTAATTCGAAGGAACCCAGGACTCATAAGAAATCTAAACACATTGAGCGTAAGGACCAAGGTTACATCTGAGGACAACCTGGCAGACCCTTTTACAAAGAGTTTAACTTCGAAAGTTTTTGATAGACATGTAGAGGGTATGGGAGTTAGATGTGTACAAGCATTGCTTTGAGTCTAAGTGGGAGATTGATAGAGATATAGACTAAAAGATATGCTTTATGTTATGTCTTTACATTTTAATGAGAATTCATTTTGAGCAATGTGTGCCATTTACTATATATGTGCATGTGTCTAGTATTTACAAAGAGTATTTGATCTAGTGTGTAGAGTACGGCTTACACACAAAGACTAGATCATCGGTTCTTTTGGAATACAAGTTTATTGTTCACAGTTTTAGATGGAATTGGACACACCATCAGTAGAACTGTAGCACAAATTTTTAGTAGGTCTGTCTTGACTACGGGGAATGGTTTATTCTAACTATTTGTGCTAGTACACTTTGTGTGTATTGAACAGGACCCAGTTGAGTTAATTATTTTATACTGACTTTATAAAATAATTTAAAACTCATGAATATTATGATTACTTATGCTCTTAATCCGAATTCTATTTCTAGACACGTGTATGTAGTGATTATTGCTTTGATTACACATAGAGTGAGATTCTAGATGAGTCAATTAACTCAGTGGGTTGGGCAATAACATATATATATGGTGAATATTAATAGTTGAAGGAATCCACGTCCTGTTAATTTGGATTGATGATATCTCCTTGAGAAAGCTTATAAGTTTTGATTGTATCAAATCTTGCAAGTGGATTTTGAATCCGATACATCAAATAAGTTAAGTGGATAAGTCTCAAGGATAATAACAGCCAATTAAATTATATTATCAGTAATTAAATTTAATTGGTGGATATCTGTAATCTTAACGTGGGGAGATAATAAGTATTTAATATTAAGGCTCAAAAATATAAATTCGAATGTGATTAGGAGTACAATTATAATTCTTTAGTGGAATGAATTGTAATTTACGTAATTGAATCCTAACCCGGGATAGGATTAGGAGATTTAATTACGTGGGAAGTCCTTTTCATATTTGCCTATTGGTCCCTGTTGTAGCCCTATAAATACCCTCTCAGTTGGTTGCTAGGGTTAACATTTTTGAAGAAAAAAAAAATAAGAAACCCTAGGTCGGCCGAGAGATCCCACCATCTTGTGAGAGAAGGAGGTATTTTGGGAATACGGCGGAAGGCTAAAAGGTTGAGGTCGAGCAATCAAATCAAAGTGTTCCAAGTTCAAGTCTGAAGGTATGATCTTATACTCATAGATTAGAACGGTAAAAGATTTTTGTATTACTCATATACGCTATAGCCATGATCTTGGGGGATATTCCATGCTCCCCAACAGGCACAACAAAGGTGATACTAAATACCATGTGTCGGTATGGTACAGTACGAGGGACATACCAACTAACGGCAATTTACTTAGGATGGACTGGTGCAAACCTTAGTTAAATCCTCGATACCTTTTCCTTCTCTAACAGTTAGTTTGGCTTCCTTTTCTGTGGTACTCTTCTTTTTGACTAATTTGTGCATTCTTGATCTACCAACTCTTTAATTTTGATATTACGATGCTATGGGACACATTTGGAAGTCAATTGTGGCAGATCCAAAGAAAACCATTGATGAATATTTTGACACTATTATTGATGATTTATTGACACAATCTGGATCAAGACTATGGCGCTCTCGTGAAGCTTCATGTCTTGCCCTTGCAGACATTATCCAAGGTCGCAGATTTAGTCAGGTGGGTGATGTTTGACTGCCACTTGCAGTTTGAATACAAAACACTGCTATGTTACTCTCCGAGATTTAGCCACAGTGGAGGGTTCTTTTTTAAGGAATAACTTATTATTGGCAGTGCATCTTGTTAAATTTGGTATTAACTTCTGTTCCATAACTGCACTTTTTGTTATATCTTTTATCGTCAATTGTTTCTTGTGTTATCCAGGTTTCTAAGCACTTGAGAAGAATATGGACAACAGCATTTCGTGCAATGGATGACATAAAGGAGACCGTACGGAATTCTGGTGATAGTTTGTGCCGTGCTGTGAGCTCATTAACAATCAGGCTATGTGATGTCTCCCTTACTGCAGTCTCCGATGCAAGGGAAACACTGAATATTGTTTTGCCACTCCTGCTTGTTGAAGGGATCGTCAGTAAAGTTTCCAGCATATAAAAAGCATCAATAAGCATGGTTATGAAGTTAGCAAAGGTTTAAGGTTCCCTTCTTTTATTGATTTATACGTTATTTAATTTACAGTTCTTTCATAGTTTGTTTTCTGCTTCACTGTATGCTATCTGCAATAAGTAATTAACATATCCTCCAACTTATCGTTACTATCGACGCAAATGTTTATTCTGCATTACTTTTTTTTTAAAAAAAAATTGGTTTGGTTATTTTGCTGCAGTATACAATTGTCAGATGTGTTGGTTTGTAATTCTTATGTGTGCAGACATATACTTGCATATGTTGCAGCAGGTGTCCATTCATGTGTGCGTTCATGTGCATGTACCAAACATATTGTATTCGCAGGCTGGCTGAAATTTTAACCTAACGAAGTTCCCCTTCTGAACTGGCTGAGAAGCTGATTTGATTGTATAAATATCATGTCAAATTATTAACTCAAATGGGACAAAAAATATAAATTTAGTGATCCTGCAGGAACAGATGTAAAATGAAACGAAGAGAGAAGAAAAGAATATGTATGTCTAAGAAAGATGATTAAAAAAGAAAAGAAGAGAGATAAGCCTTGGGGCTTCAGGAAGGGAGGACATGTAGCGCCTCCTTTGTTACAAACTCCTCAAGCTGGATTTATGTACAAAATCAGTGCCCAGAATTGTAACTATGCTGGTACAATACAGTTGGTATGGTGCAATATACATCTCATTACTGACATGGGCTCTCCAAACTTTTCTTTCTCACAGCAATTGTTCCATATAAAATTGGGTGTTATGAGTTAGTACCAAGCAATATGAGATGATTTTGCTCGGTTCAAGCCCAGTATAGATTGGTTTGGCTAAACTCACATACTGAATTGAACCTTGATATCATGCCAAGGCCAATATATTACCAGCATGAGTGATACAGGGCGGTACAGATTGGTATGACAGGCCTTGATAATAACCAATTTTGGATAGTTCTCAGTTTTCTTTAATTCAATACCTTTGTGGATATGTAAAATCCTTGTCTTTTAATTTGATATGAGGTGTATTGCCGTCTTTCCTTTCCACCATCTCTCTTTTGAATGGACTTCAAATAATTATGTATTGCTTATGAAAGACTGTTTTAAGTGATATGATCTAGTGATTGAGATTTGGTATGTAGTTTTACTAGTGCACCTATAATTCTGGAGACAATAAAAACTCAAATGTTTGTTCATGCGGTACAGATTTTCTGTTTGGGTTAGGACGGGATGGCTCGAATGGTTCCCATCCTGTGGAATCTTCGATCCTTGCTTTTAACCACACTAGGCATGGGGATTTAAAAATTTGTGTGCATCTCCAAGCAAACCAGCAATTAGAACAAGTATATGACATCTTGCAACCAAGCTTCTATGCAAGATGCTGTTCTTAATGAATATGTTGATAATGCTCGATTCTTGTCTCCGTTATATGAAGTACGAAGTGGTGGCAGCTAATAATTAGCAGCTGCAGGAGTCAGGCATATTGGTGATGGAAAAATGTAGTGTGGCATATATACCACAAAATTCTATAAGGTTCATGATTTCTCTTTATGTAGTGGTTGTAGGACTGTAAATCTATGAACAAAGAAACAAAGAAATGAATGAAAAAGTTCCAAGACTTGATGGCTTCTTTATAATTTACCAGCATATTTAGGATTATTTTTAAAGACACATTTGATGGTTTCTTAATAGTAGTCAATCAAATTATCATTAAATGTATTTAGCATTGTATATTTGGATATCTTGTTAATTGGCATTTATAGATAACTTTTTTGGGAAGCAATATCCACTGTTAAATAAACTTTAATAGTTTAATGGGTTTCCCCAACTTCCATCAGATGAGAATCTAATCACATAGGTCCCTTTTTCTATCTTGTTTCACATTTAAGAAAAGAATGAATACATGGTCCATGGAGAACTTGTTGCCATCCCTTCTTACTTTATGAATAGAAGTTATTGCAAATTATACAATCCCTGACAACCACTAAAGATTATTTTATGAGTGATGAAACTGAACTCAGAACCAGGTGTTGCTGCTTAATGCTCATTGCAATTGATGAGACAAGCATCGATCATTGAATGCCTTTTCATTGAATGCCATGAAGAGATGATCTCTTAATTGTGATATTATGAATTTTTCTGATATTTGTATTTTCGGACCTCTTTCAAGGTAGCTTTATTAATGTGCTGCAGCTTCATTTCTTTAGTATTGACTATTGATTGCTCAAGTAATTCTAACCCAACTCTTCACTATAAGATCTTGCTCTGTCCCAATTCATTCAGTTTGCCAAAAATGATTTCTTGAATATGGTTGACCCTTAAATCCTACTAATTATCTTCTCAATTTAGTTGTTAGACTTGCTGTAAACAAAGCTAGACTGCAGGTTCAAAAAGATTTGAGATTTTTATATTCAATCCAAACATCCGCCTTATCACATACACAATCATACATACAAATTTAAGGATATATATAGACACTCACACATATAATTTTCTATCTATTGTAAACAACCTATATTTGTCACAGCAGAGACATGAATGTTCGAGGGAAGCCAACAACAAACTGATTTCTATCAGCTAGAGACTTGTTTGAGGTAATTGTTGATATGGCCAACAGATATATAACATAATTGTTAGAAAATAATCACTGAAAAAATAGCTAATCCAAAAAGATCCTACCATTAGTAGCCGTGTCATAGTTGGAAGGCATAACTGTTGTCCTCAACGAGCCGTGAATAAAATTAAATGGGCTTATATTAAGATCATATTTGATTGATCAAATTGATTATGAGACTGAATATGTAGGATTGTACCTATTGGTGCTATGAATATTTATGCAAGAATCATGATTATCAAAAATGCTAAATATTATATCTTTCTTTTCTTGCTCCTTTTCTAAATAATGTTCTTGATTAAAAATAATAATGATAATAATCAACCCTTCAAGTCCTTTGTTGAGGCATCCTGGCTAGCCGTACTCTAACTTAGAACCATTGGCATCTCTTCTTATTGTTCCCTCTTTACTTAATGCTCTCTCCTTTCTCGAAGCTCTCTTGGGCTCTCTTTTGCCCTTTTCTCTCCTAGGCATTCTCTTTCATCAAGAGTGGAATGAAGCTCACATTTTGGGAGTGGGCTATAACTGACTTTATTTTTGTTATCATATGAATGGTGGTCGAATGAAGGCCTAACTCACGGTTCATCAAACTAGCCTAACTTTGAGTTGGGCTACAAGCTAGATCTGAACTAATAGGCATGGATTTAAAGTTAAGATTCTTAAAAAGATTCAAACCGAACTTAGGTTGGCTTTGTTTGAAAAAAAGTCTAATGAGTTAACCCTTTATCATTTTAAAAATTTTATTGTCAACCTAATGAGAATAGTTCATGTCATATCAAAATTTTCCCATGATTAGGTGCAATTATGCAAGCATTATAAAGATTAAAAATTAACTTCATGGGTCAATTATAAACTATTAAGCTTATATAATATTTTACTTATCTTTTTAGGACGGCATAACATGTAAAATTTGTTAGAAATTTTTCATTATGTGGACTAAAACAATCATAATTGAATTAATTGAATGTCAAATTGATGGGGTACTTTATGTGAAAATTAAGTGTGTTTATATTAAGTGTAGGTCTTATGTATGCATAACCCCTAATGGGAGTGGGCACTCTTCAATTAAATCGTAAGGAGCGGTCCCTACTCTCATCTTATAAATATTAGGATAGATATTAGGATAGACTCAGTCTTCTTATTTATGACGGGCATTATAAATTTTACAATGAATTCATATATAATTTATTTTATATTGTATTTATTTTATATTATGTATACACTATTCATGATATTGAGATTATTTGTTTTTGTGTGTGAAATCCATATTTTCTATCAAAATCAAATTACAAATAAGATTTGAAAAAAGGCAAAACAATTAAAGTTTTTCTAAATACCGAATGAAATATGATTGAACATTTATCATTAAAATTAGAAGAATTTTTTAGTTTTTAAATTTAGTAATGATATCATGTAACGTAAATTTTGAGTATGGAGAAGTTTAAACCGCATTTCTAGAACGACTCTGATTCTTTTTCTTAAAAAAAAAAAGAAAGAAAGAAAAGAATATGTAATACCACAAGGCAAGAATGCACCAATGCACATATTGTAAAAGCTGTTTTTGATACATACTTTAAGTCGATCCTTAAATGCCATCGACGAAAAAACCATCACAAATATATTGCACGCCTTTTAAAAAAAAACGTCTTCCAAACGTGCATCCTATTTCGAAAGTAAATTACTCTCAACCATAGTGAACAATGAGGTAGCTGACAGAAGTACCGCGTTTGTTATAGTGTGCTTTAATACATCTCCACGATTGAGGTTGAAGTAGCGTGCCAATTTATGAGACACAGTGATCCTGACATACGCTGAAATTCATGATGACCAATATATCAGAAAAAAGATCGAAAGATGCATTTGGATGCAAACAACTTAACAAAAGTCAGGAAAGCAGCAAAAACAGTTTGATCCAACTACATTGCAATTTGTAATTAATATAGCTCAAAACTGGCCATGGCTCTTTTAAAAATTTATTTTCTTAATAGGATGCTATATGGCACCAGAAAGAAGTCATAAAATATTGTGAATCATTATAGAATTTTATAGAGAATTTTGTAAAAGTCTTTTGAGAAGAGGGAAAGAAGAAAACACGTGGAATAAGAGCTTTCCTTTTTTAAAAAAACACTTATTTTTAAATTAAATTTTAATATGCTAGTATTTTTGTAATTTTCATTGAAAACAATGAACAATACCTTTTGAAATATAATCAGGGAATTGAAATAAGCCCATAACTGCACCTATGAATGTTAACGGTATAGAACCTCATCTTAAAATAAATTTGTTAGACATAATATAATATCTAGATTAATCAATGGTAGGTAACAACCTAATGGCACATTAAAGAAATGAAGGAACTTATCAATGTAAATAAAAGATTTTTAACTACATAATTGCTAGAAAATCACATACCTTAGACTCCTCCAATACAGCCTCTTCTCATCACCAGTAAGCTTCATACGTTGGACAACACCTTGTAATGTTGACCATCAAATCTTCCTCCTACAACATGATAGGATTTCCTGTAATTTCATATCGATAAATTTACACTAAGAGATTGTTTAGAATCTTACAAGTGATTGTAGCACAATTCAAATTATAACATAACTGAGTTACAGATAAGTCATTTGCATTATAACTAAATTAATATTGTTTAGAAGGTCGTAATTGTAAATCCTTATTCATTGGAGATATATGTATTATCAAAAACTATCATTATAAATTATTTTAATTTATAAATCATTATAATGATATTTATTTTATTTTTATATTAGTTATAATGATATTGCCCTACAACATTATATTATATTATATTATATATTATTATAATTATATTATAATAATATTATGATATTATACTGAATATGATTGTTTTCGTATTTCGAAATTAAGTCGACTCTTGTAAATCGACCTTCAACTTACATATTTAGGTCTCCCTTATATTTAAAGTGTTAGTTGACTTCAACAATTAATATACTATAAACGATAAAATGAGTTGCACTACTGAAATTCAACATGTAGTGCAACTTTAATTACAGGACTTCAAACACCCTTTAATTGCTGTTCTTTGGCAAAATGAACATGAATCCATTGGAGGTTTAATAACTTTATAATGGATTATTAGGATTTCAACTTTTTCAATGCTATTAATAAAACTAAAATTCATTAGCATTTCACAAGATGTAATATGTCTCGTTATTCAAATGTTTACAAAAAAAAATTAACTAAATAAGCTAGACTATATCCTAAAAATTATAATCACATAACAAGTTAATAAAAAATATACAATTTTAGCATAAAATGTAATGAAAACCTTACCCAAAAAACCTCCAAGCGTTTTGTGAATCGGGAATACATTAAACACCATAATGAAAATTTGGTTTATCTTTGACGACAAATATTTGACAGAATCCATTTTATTTATATAAACCTCAAGTGTTGTTTTGTTAAGCTTCTCGTCCATAAAGAAAACATGTACCTGTACAAAAACAAAGGATAAGATCCAATCATCTTTTTGATAACTTATTAAAGTTAGGTCTCTATTAGAAGAACTTTGTAAATGTTATATGGTTTTTAAAACTAACAATGCCACAAAATTGACATGCATAGACATAGCCCTTCTAGCGCCACAAACATATATTCTGAATGCATCAACCTAAGCTCAAAGATAATAGTTCAAACATATTCTAAAATTAAACAAAAAACAAAGCAAATGAAGATGAAGAAGAATGAATGGCTCTATTCTGATATATTTTAGAGGTGATTGTCAGTTGTTAATCCATAATATTAGCCATCAATCTCCAAACCATATCCACAATAAGCAGTCAATCATAAATAAGAGCCGATCCATGAAAACGTGACACATTGACTCGTAATATTAAGCGGTATACCTAGATATTATCAGAACAAAGTGTAATATATTATCATAACAACAAGCAACATTATTTTCCTTATACTAGAAAGGCAATCGAAAGCTAGCAGCATTTAAAAACACAAATTAATTTAGCACTCATACCGTATAGGCATCCGAAAATGGGAATGATACATATAGAACCAACTAAAATTGGGCAAAAAAATCTTTTAATAATGTAACTAAGAAACAAGACATTGTTCATAATAATTTAAGCATCCTTATACTAGAGAGGGAACCGAAAGCTAGCAGCATCTAAAAACACGAAATTAATTTAGCACTCATACTATATAGGCATCCGAAAATGGGAATGATGCATATATTTCCCACGTACTCGTTTACAATAAAAGGAAAAAAAAAAAAAAAAGAGCAAGTACTTATTTTCTAGATTAAAAAGAATGGCCGAAAGAATCAACGACTTGGAATTCTATTCTCGCAGAACATAAGTAGAAAAGTTTTACAAAATCAATAAATAAATTAAAAAAATAAACAAGTTTCATCCCAAAATTCTATTTTTATAGAGCATTAGTCCATGAAATCAAAGGAAAGAGGAAAATATAAGCTCTGTTGTTCGTAATACGCCGCAAATTTAAGCCGAAAGAGAGAGAAAACAGTAGCGACAAGATGGAGAAGGGGACGAAACAAAAAACCAATTCGTACCACGTCGGAAGGGTCGTCCCTCTTAGGGCGACTGAAATCAAGAACCTCTCTCTTGAAGTTAAAATCGATCCCAAACCTCTCGATGAACTGGTCCAAGTTCATAGCTATATCATCATCGCTGACCAAGAACCCCCGGTCACTCAGCATCTCCATGGTAGTTCGCCAGATAGAGAAGAGTCTGTCAGCAAACGAACGGCGATCCATCTTCCCGCCGGTTGTAGTCTCTCTTCTCCTGCCGATAGAAAAAGCGCAGATTATATTGACGGTTTCGTTTTTGAACGAGGAATCGTAAAACGGTTTCGTTCCTGAAAAACGACTGGGGAATCGTACGACGGTTTCGTTCTTGCCGAAAAGGATAAGAATCGTATCTTCTTTACAACGACGTGCAGCGATTCTTATGCGGATGGCGGATCGTGGAATACGATAGAGCGATATCGTATAGTATAAGGATTCTATACGACGTGCAGCGATTCTTTACAACGACGTTCAGCAATTCCGCGAACGCTCGCCAACTCGAAAATTTGTTTGAGCGTTCCGCAGTAATAAGGCCATAAATGGCCATATATATATATATATATATATATATATATATATAAAGATTCAAAATATATAAAAGGGTGTTCATGGCTATTAATATTGGATATGTTATAATCGAATAAACACATGCCTCTTTATAAAAATAAAATTATTTCTCCAAACAAAATTATTCCTTATTCTTTCTCATATCTCGCCATCATTATCTTCTCTCATATTCCAAACAAACTAAACCACGGTCCATATAAAAAAAATATCAAATAGAAAAAAAAAAAACAAAAAAAATAGTTATAAAAAAAGTTTAATTTAAAAATAAAAAAAAAAACTACTATTTTTAAAATTATAAGAAAAATAAATTAAATTAATTAAAAAAAAAAAAAAAAATTAATTAAAAATATATTAATTAAGAAATAAATAATTAAAATTAAAATTAAAATTAATTTTAATTAATTTTTAATTTATTTAGAAATTATTAAAAAAATTGAAAATTAAATTAATTAAAAAAAAATTTTAATTAATTTAATATTAAAAAAATTAAAAATTATTTAAAAATTATTTTAAAAAATAATAATTATTTTTAAAAAAATTTAATTTATTTAATTAATTGAATTAATCAATTTAATATTTATAAAAATAAAATTTTAAATTAATTTTAAAAAAATATTTTTTAAAAGAAATAAATTAAATTATATATTTTTAAATTAATTAAATATATTGATTTTTTAATATATTTGTTTTATTTTTAAATTTATTTATTTATATATATATTAATTTAATTAAAAATAAATTAATATTAATTAAATTAATTAATTAAATATTCGTCATACTAAGCCATTTTTCTTGTAATTCTAGCTAAATTATGGTGTGATAACCAAACTGCACTTTATATTGCATCTAATCCAATCTTTCATGAACAAACTAAGCATACTGAGATTGATTGTTGATTTTAAAGAATATGTGAAAACATAAGATCAATTAGGAGATATTTTCACAAAGGCTCTAGTTGGAGTTCGGATTGATTATCTTTGTAACAAGCTGGGCATGATAAATATTTATGCTTCAGCTTGAGGGGAGTGTTATATATTATATTTTTAGAATAGAAAGTAAATATATTTGATTCTGATTCATAGGGATTGCTACATTTCTAGAATAGGAAGTAGACCGCATTTATATAGAAAGTAAATATATTTGATTCTGATTTATAGGAATTTGATATAATTAGTTTTTCTTTCTAAGATAAGATTTGTTGCTTGCATATAAACCTAAGATGTTGATGAATAAAAATATACAGAAATTACTATCTTTTTTTCTCTTTTCAGAGTTCTAATTGTGTTTCACCTTTCAAAGAGTTATAATTGCTGGTAAAATAATAAAATAAAATAAAATAAAATAAAATTTCAAGGCTATAAGTCACCACCTTCCAACTTCCTCTGTCTACAAAAAGAATGAAACATTAAAAAATTAAAAGACAAACATTAGAGATATCTGAACATTCTATATAAGGAAATGTATTGAAAGTGCTTTATTTTTTCTATAAAATCTTTTTGGTTGAAGTAATCTGCATGAAAAGAAAAGATTAAGATTAAGGAAAAAAAAGAGAAACAAAGCAACAAAAAAAAAAAAAAAAGAAGAGGAAACAATGCAAGTTAGTCATATCTGAAAAGAAAATCTTTCAAAATAAGCTTTTTAAGTAAAATAAAAAGTTTTTTTTTATTTTAAACATCTAAAATTAGAGACAAACTGCTATAAACAAAAAAAAAATTATTCAGATGCTAATATATAACCTTTGAAATAGAGAATGGGAATATATCAAAGTTTTCGTCCTTTATGAATAAATCGTTGATATTTTTTGAAGATATTAAACAAAAACCTTAGAATGGGCCCATCCTAATAGGTGCCAAAGTCCTAATAAAAACATAAAGAAGCGATCCAATCCCGTGGAAACAAATAAAAATATGATAGGAAAATAAAATCAAATCCCATTTACATTGCGGCATCTAAATTGAGATTCTTATCTTTTAGTAAAAACCAAGAACTGCAGTAGAGCCTCATAATATCGAAAAAGCCATGAACGGATGTGATTCAAAACTAGATATGTAAGCTAGGGAGAGAGAAACAAAAGAAAAACAAAATTGATCAAATTTCAGTAATGAAAGATGCTTTACACATGGACTCTCATAAGGTTTTTAGAGGATCTAGTTCTATGAATTTGTGTGTTATAATAAGAAATCTAAATTATAATAAAAAAATAACTTTTAGCCTTCTCCATATTCTAATGAGGAATAAAAAAATATTATTAAAATAATTTTTTTAATATTAAAATCTAGTATATATGATTGTACATGTGGCAAATTGGTAGCGAAAGGACTTCGTTTTATACATGGAGTTCAATAAATTTTCTTATTTCTTTTCACTTCTTCCTCCTTGCCATATAAAAGTTATATATATATATAAATATATAGAGGTAGACTTAGCTATGTTCAAATATCGCTAACTTTAAATTCAATCACCATTTCTATCTTTCGATCCACATAGTTCATATATCTCAAAGATAAAAAAATATAAAAAATAGGATGACTTCGAAATTCATGTAGATCCAAAGGTGAGAAGGTGATTGAATCTTCCTCTCTCTCTTTCTCTCTCTTTATATAGTAGAATTTAGTTACATTCGAATGCACCTAAATTATAAGGAGCATAGCATGGTCTCAAAGTAGCATTGGAATTTACTCACATTGAATACATTATGCTAGAAGGAGACTCTACTGCTATTATTTCTTGGACAAAGTAGATGTCTTCAAGTTACCTGCATAGGCTATGTTTGGATGTTAGAAGGGAAGGAAGGGGAGAGTAAAAAGAAGGAAAGAGATAGAAGGGGAAGGGAGGGAAAGGAAGGGTTGTTCTCCTTCTCTTGTTTGAAAAGAATGGAAGGGAAAGGAAGGGTTGTTCTCCTTCTCTTGTTTGGATAAGAGGGAGGGAAAAGAAGGGAAAGAATTTTGTAACAATTATACCCCTCCAGTACAGGGAATGAACGTAAGAATGAAGAATAGAAAATGAAGGGATATTTTGGTCTTCCACAAAAGTATGACTTAAACATTTTTTTCTTCCCCAGCTTATCCACGATTTGGAGGTTAACAGATTTATCCTCGCCGATACTCCCATTCCCCATATTTATCCTCGCTGAGGGTGAAAAGAGGGGAACCGGTTACTCCCATTCCCTTCCCCCTCTTTTTCACCTTATGACCTTTCACCTCCTTTTTCTTTCATTCTCCTTCATTTCCTTTCATCCAAACAGACCCTAAAGAAATTATTTTCTACTATCTTTAGTATCTTAAGGATTAGGTGCGGCCATGTTTATCATGAAGCCGACCAAATGGCATATTTTTAGGCAAATTAGAGATAAACAAACAATAAAATGCAATTGGAGCCAATGCCTTTCCTCCTCGATTGGTAGAAATCCTAGAAACCAATGTTCGAGGAGTAGTTTTTGAGGTTTTAAACCTTCTTTTTTGTTACTAAAAAAGAACTACAAGGAAAGTTATCCGGCACATCAAAAGCCCATCATGTCAGAATGAGAAGGCATTGCTTGGACTCTCGGTCATCCTGGTAGAATAATGCGCTCTAAAAATTTTTGAAAAAATCATGCTGCATCATCCTTCGTAAGCATGGACATATGGATTAACCATCCGTGCATATAGTTGTGCATGCGGTGTATGACAAGACCTATTAATTCTCGGCATACGCAACGATATGCATGCATGACTAATTCAGCATCCAATGCACGTTTGTTGCATCGAAGGATGATGCAGTAATTCTTTTTCATTTTTTTGATATGAAACTCAACAATCACATTATTATTAGATTGGGTGGCTTCAATTCTTGGGCCAACTTCATTTTTCATAGTTTCACACTTAGAAAAGTCTTGTTGTACCATGCTTCGGTGCAGCAAGCATGCACCGGACGCATAGATTGGCCATGCACCCATGCTACCATACGTGCAGTGTGCGCCAAGGCTTATTGAACCTTGGCACGCATGGTGACATGAGTGCGAGGCCATTCCATATGCCGATTCGCATATGCTATATCGAAGGGTAGTGCAGCAAGTCTTTTCTTTCACAATTTACATCTAAAGCCTTATTTCTTTCAAAAGGACAGTGGAAAGCAACTCTCTTTGAGTTTTGGAAGAAATGCTATATAGTAAGCATGACTCCCACCCTATCATGATTTGCCAAAATATAAAGAGGTTTATTGTTTGTTCTTTTATAAAAAGGCCATCTTGATTTCACTTTTATCCATTTCGAGAACTCACATGGAATTATAAAACACAAAGACATGTAACTCATGATATGATGTTCCAGTATTTTATAAATTTTTTCTCAAGTATTTCTAAAATCCTTTTTGATTTATCTATAATAAATTCAGTCACTCCAGCTGACCACCTTTTAATATGAACTGATGAGTCACAAAACATGCAATCGTATGATGATTTATTGAACTAAAAACTAAAAGGAAACCATGATCCATGATAATCACAAAGCAGAGTTACAAAATTTAAGATGATAAACAAACCAAAGGATAATTTAACCATGGCTGGTGCCTGCTCAATCACCTACATTGAAAGAATTCAAAGAATTTAATTTTGTACTTCTTTGTATGTGGACAAATTATTGAGTCTATTGTAGTCAATACATCTTTTTATGTTTTAATATTTTAACACATTACTAGTGACTTAAAAATAAAACAGGTGGAATTATAGTTGAGAATCTAAGTGACATAGGGTTTACAGGTCTAGATTTCTTGTGTCAAAATAAATAATCTTACAAACTCTACTAATTAGCAGCTCATCATGCCTAAAAGTTTCTATCTTAAAGAGCTAGAAACAAAAATTCATTGCATGTATTAGTGATTTTTTTTTTTAAAGCATAGACCATATAACATGACCACTAGTCTATTTTTGTAGTTGGGCTATTGATGGCCACCATCAACATATAATGATGCTTTTAGAATTAAATAGTTAGCAATTTATTTTTATTTCTTGCACTCATTTACAATTTGGTTATTTTTATATAAAAAATATATTTTATAATTACATATTAAAATGTGCCAGTTGGGGACTCAATGTAATATGTCTATCAAAATAAAAAAAAATATAAAATTTTTTAGCATACAGAATTGACATAATACGACAACTAAGCCTGTTTCAAACCTTGATTACCATTAATAAATAAATACTACAAAAATATTGGAGAGTATACAAGTTAAAATGCATATTAAACATTAAAAAATATTGAGTTTAGATTTAAGGTAAGCTAAATTTATCAAATGAGGCATATAAGATTTGTCATAAAGATTTTTGATAGGTTGTTGAGATTAAAATTCTCTCTATAAGGTCAAGAGTCAAGACACTATAAATTATTTATTTAACTTATGAATTAGATATATGAAGGTGTTAAAATTTAGTTAATGTGATAAATTGAGATGCTTTTTATAGTTTTTTTTTCTTTCTAGAAACTAAATCTCACTAGCTGCATTCAAATACATTTAATTTTTAATTTATCTTTTTAGCTTAGCGGAATAAATAAAAAAAAGAAAAAATATTTTGGTGGGAGGTGACGCAAGTCGAAGAAAATTCTTAAACGGACCAATCCTTTTTAGAATTTTCATCCGAATTGGAATTACTTGGACGGACACGTGTCTTATGTAGGCCTTCCTACGAAAGCCGGGCGAGGCGAACAAGGTTGCCCTTAGTTTGCCGACTCTCGCTGTACTGCTGCCGACTCTGGTTTGCCTTCCTCCTCAAGAAAAGAAGCCAAATCCCCTTCTTCTTGTACGCATCGAAGTCTCGGCGCTCCGCCCTAAGCCGCGATCTCAGTTTGCCGACGCTCTTCTCCTCCCTCGAGTGCGTTTCTCAATTCTTCTCTTTCTCGATTCGAATCTTGGTTTTATTCCTTTTTGGTTTCTTTTTGGGTTCTAGATTTAATGCATTTTTCTTGTGATCTCATGTTGCTTGAACCATAGGATAAGGGTTTTCGGGGGTTTCTTTCATTCTCACGAGTAATTTAGGGTTCTTTCGAATGGTTGGGTGGTTTGTTGTTTTAGAATCTCGTTCAATATTTTGTATTCTTCGTTCGCTATATTATTTTAAATCGGAATTCGTGTGATCATTTTGTGGCTGTTTTCATTCAGAAACTAAATTTCTTTAGCTGTTTATGAAAACCTGAGGATCGAAGAAAAAAGAAAAGAAAATTTTGGCTCTTGATCCCGTCTTCCTTTCTTCCTGAGTTATGAATTTGATAATTGACGTTAATCCCTTTGATGATGAATTCTACGCAAGGAGACTCGAGATGTCCTTCTTTGTTGGGTTTTAGATGGCTTCTGAAATCTCTCTTTTCATTCATTCACTTTCGAGGGAAATTCTTGGATGGGTGAATTGGTGGAAAGAAATACTTGCTTTGGAGTTCATTGTTGCCAGCCTTCACTTGTTCATCATTTTTTATCTCTAGATGCGGGTCTAACTCCATTGTAGCATTCAGTGATCCATGGATGTCTTTGAGCTCCATCAACAATGTCATTGTTAGAAAACAAAACTTGAAATGGAACAACCACAAAGGAACTTCTGTGTGATTCAAGTGGTCATACTTTTCTCAGTCATTTGTTTCAAGAGCTAGGTTTTGTTATCTGAAATCTGGAGATTGGATCAAGATATCTTAATTTGTGTTGGAGAAATTGAGAACAATTAGAGATGCACCATCGTAGTGGTTGACACAATTGATAGTTGAATGATAGTTTCATCAGATAGCAGTGAAAATAGTTGTATAGCATGAGCGAAAATGCTAGGGATCAAAGAAGTTGAGCATTCAATGGTACACATACTGAAATGGATTTGTCAAAGCTGACTCCAAATAGATTGGGTTAGGTTTTTAATTTCCATTTTATGTTGTGTACCTCTAGTTCTGACCTTTCTTCTTGTGTTTTCTTCCTCTTGTTATATGCACAAATGATTTCCTTTGTTCTGGGTTCTGAATGAATTCATTATCTTTTGATCTGCTAAATGTAAACGGCTCATTTGTTTTTGGTCAAAGTTTATTTAGGACAATTTTTATTTTATGTTGGTTATGGATGTTGGTAATTGGTGTTTAGATAAACATTTGATAGATGCGTGCAATCTGGCTGGACCATATATATCTGATAACATTGTGGCAGTTGCTCCATACTATTCAGATGTAAACGAATTTTTGACTTATTATAAGTTCGACAAGTTGGCATAATAAGTAAACATGTGGAAGTTTGGGATGTAGGATGGTGATCTATAGGTGAGACTTTTGGGGATCACACATGGGAGAACTTAGGGGAGGCACAGATAGCAAGATGGATTTGAGAATCGATTATCAATATTGCATAATTAATGGATATCGCATAACTGATTATTTAGGACAAAATTGATGGAAATGAAGACATCAGATATTCAACTAGTTAACAATAAGGATTTCGTAATATTTGTGGCACTGCATAATTAACTGGAGTTAGAATTGATGGAAATAACGACATCATATGTTCAACTGCTTAACAACAAGGATTTCTTAATACGTACAGCCTAGAACCTTTCCCAAACCTGGTTAGTTTGGAGAGGAACTTGGCTATGGTGGCTGGAACTTGATTTTTTTAATGTAAGGTTGCACGGAGCTCCTTTTTTTATGAGAAAAATATAATACTAAAATCTCAGGCCTTTTGCCTTGTTGCAAAGGCTCCCCATTGTTGCTAAAACATGTGACATGGGTTAGGAATGAGCACTTTTCTTTGTTCCATATCTCTTATCGTCAATGGTTTTTCTGAGAAGAACTCTTATTGTCGATTGTGGAATTCAATATATAGGATTTCATGCCTCATAAAATTAACCTGTTTTCATTTACAAAAATCTGGATAAGTGGTGAAATCCAAGTTCCAATATTTTGATTTTGCCCTTGGTTGTATGCTAATTGAGATTTAAGTATCTTAAGCAGTTTTGATTTTATTCCTCTAAAAGATGTATTCTTGGTTCAAAGAAGAAAGTTTGTGAGATTATGTACATGAAATGTTTGCAGCTGTCTAGTCCAAAGTACATTAAAACAAAAGCTAGCATGGATGGTGTGGCCACACTATATGTTGTGAGGACATATTCACGATATTGTTGCATTGGCTATTAGTGCTGGAGGACACTGAGCTTTCATGTCAAATTTGTGGACTTGTCTCAACTCTGCTTACATGCCAGCAAGGCAGTTTGATCCAATTCCAACTATTTGCCAGTGCCTTGTCATCTGTACTTCTTATACAAAGAGAGATTAAGATGGAAAATTTAAATGGAACACTAGTAAGCTAAGCTGTAACAGAAATCTTTGGATAGCTTTTCTCATGTTTAATGTCTGATCTCATTTACTTGGCATTGTGGCACTCAGACATTATTTAAGTTGGAGCGCCAATGCTCGACTCATGATAGACGTATGTCTGCCTTTAGCAGTTAAGGCCATGCTAATTGTAGTTACATGTGAACATGTGCAGAAGAACTTATCTAGTTCCTTGATCTCAGGATGGACTCCCAAAAATCAGAGTCTGAAAACCAACATGCATCTGCTGCAGTCAATCCAGCAATGGCCTCATGCCGAAAGAAGAAGTCAGAAGATGCTACTTTTTTGCAAGACCTGAGAGATCATATTGATGAGTTTGTTCATGCTTCCATGGATGAGCATAAGACTTGCTTTCAGAAGACCATTCGTAAGGTAGGCAGCAATGAAAACTTAAAACTTTTACATTCTCATGTGATGCAGGACTGTTTAATTTGTTTATTTATTTTGAGAAAGGACAAGTAGGAATGTTATTTCTGCATTTATTCTTCTTCTTCTTTTTTGATGTAATATTTATGCATTTATTTAAATTTTCATTTGGTGCTTTGTTGCAGATGTTTGGAATGTCCAAGGTTGTTGCAGAAAGGACTGCACAAGCTAAAGAAGTTGAAAGTTCTTTGCCCCTTCAGACAAATGTGTCCCAGTGAGAATATGAAAGTTGGTTATGTTCAATGTCGTCTTCTTTGTATCCAACTTCTAGGGCAATAAGATTCTTCGTTTTTAAGCACTAGCGGATGCTAGCTGCTTGCGTTGAAATTTTCTTGAATATGACCAGATGGCACTTTGTTTTGTTAGTTCCTTTTACGTTTTACCAATTTCCAGTTTAGATATTATTCCTTTGTAACTAACGGAGGAGCTGGAATTTTTGGTATGTTTCATCAAGTGGGGCTGGCTACATGAAGCTGGTCTCAAAACGCCTTTCTCATCATATATTAGTAAAAGTAGATAAGAATACAGTATTTGTTTGTTTACAATGACATTGTTGTCTTGGCCCATCTTTGGATCTCACGTTACCGCAGCAATCGTTTTATGATAGCCTTGGCATACGAGGTGGACGGCTGGAACTTGTTGAAAGAGTTTGAATGCCAGTGTTTGTATTGGTTGGCATGCTTTTCTCTTAAATTTTATTGGTTGCATACTGCATGTTGAACAACAATGAAGCAGCACTCACAATATGGGTTGGTTGAGTGGATAAGATCACTGCTCATATCTTAGACATGAAGATCCTGGATATGTTATCATGTCCCGGATTTAATATATATATTGTGGGTTTAATAAAGTCACTGCATGATTTCAATGCTCTTCATCTGGTACTTCAAATTGATAGTTTTGTACCTTTGGTTATTTTGAACAGAGAAAGTCAAATGCTGTGTCTAAAATCTCATGTTTAAGTATGTTCATAATCTCGTAAGCAACGGGAAGTTGTGGATTTTTTGGATTATCATTTTGACCTTAGATCCTACAGTCATGAGAGATCCAATGTAATCAACCAAATAATCTTAAAACAAATCCCAATGCATATGGCAGACTTCTGATTCCTTGGCTCGCGAGTACTTGTTTCATAATTCATAGCTTCAACCAAGCTAAGGTAATGTTTCCACACAAAATTCATTCAAAGATGAAGGTCATGATCATGGTGGTCGATTAAATTAAAAGCATACTATTTATAGAAAACAAAAAAGATTGATAGATATAAAATATAATGCGTTATGTTCTTGCTCGAAAATCTCGCTCGAAATTACTTGCTGAGCTTGGATGTTAGTTTCCATTGTTTGTAAACAGGGGTCATCCTAGAGACTCGCCAGCTATACATTCCGTTAACATAGGTTTTATAAAATTACCCAGCATCCAGCTGCAGATCGAGCAAGGAAAACGTCCAGAAAAGGTTTTACTATTAGTATATAATGGCATGGTCGGACTTAGACAATTAAATTGCTTTATACCAGCATATAGACAGCTTACAAACTATTATATAGCTTTTAACTTCCTTTGAAAATGTAGGATCACGAGTCTTCTTAGATATCTGTGTCCATTGTTTGATATCATGCGCATCACATAGTCTGAAGTAATTTGTCATAAATACTGACGTCACACAACTGCACTTATAAATGAACAACACAATGAACTCAAATTTAACAATAAGGATTATAGAAGTATATGTCAAACGTCCATGCTTTCAAAAAAATATTGTGTTAGAAGCATGCTTTCACTCTTTTGGAATCCTCATGTACTGGCGGTACTGCAGGAAGATCATATATGATGGGTTGCCTTAATTTCCAAGCATTGGTCCAGTGAAGAATGATGATTTGTTGTCACACAATATTAAACCTATAGATCAGTCCCAGAATTTCTATCCAAGAAAAAGAAAGAGGAAGAGAATTTTAGATGGTTGGGCATGGTCTAAAAATAGGAGGCTACAAGTAGTTTAGTAATCAGTATGTATTCACAAGTATTAACTAGAGATGCATTAGTACAGATTAATACATAGTGAAATAGGTCAATGCTAATGGTAAAGAAATACAAACTCCTACTTTTCCTAATAGAATAACAGCATGGTATGCCATGGATATGGCACAATACACGTAGGCACTATAATCCTTGGCTCCCTTGAATTGAAAAAGTGAACTATGAGGGCACAACTATTAAATTTCTTTTAGCAAGTTGCCACTTCAGTAGTCCAGAAAAGTCAACTATATAAACCTACAAGAAAATAATAACACCTATAGCAGTCTTCTGCATTTGTGATCACCAGACTAAGAAGATATCACTATCAAGCCAAATGACCATGGATGCACAATTGCAGTATTGATGATAGATCTGTATTCATACATAGAATAGACACATGCAGTCATGAGAAAAATAGAGAGAGAAGAGAGAGAGGGAGAGAGAGTGTTGTCACATGTTGAATTCATAGCTAAAAAACACGTTTGCTGTTTAGGATAACGCGTCAATATATGTTCCACTAAAAAGGGCAAATAACAATAAACTGACCAGCAAACCAAGATAAAAGTAAAAATAAAAACTTGGATGGAAACCAGATTCTCACATGTTTAAACACCCAAACAGTAAATTCCATCCCCAACTGCTTCAACCTTGAAGTGGTCTCGCTTCCTATCATATTAAGTTCAAAGGAATCAAATAGAACCGAGGAAATTAACCTCTAAAAGAATCAATAATGAAAAGGCAAATGTTATGATAAAATACATTGTACACCAAAAATAAAAATAAAACACAAAGGCTATGATGTCGAAAATATAGCAATGCAAGAGTCACATTCAAGCCAAGGTACATGATACATTTATCGTTGTCTAATGTCAGAATTGAGATGTAAATACCAAACATAATGATATGTCAGCCCTTAAAAAGTTGTCAATTACTATTCTTCATTTCTTCTGTTTTATTTTCTTCATTTAACAGTCCTTTCTCACATTCCAAATCCATTTTTTAAAAAAAAAATAGCAACTGCAAAATCAAAATTTTTTATGTGAGTATCTCCATCAGCCTGGTGAATCGTGAAGCAAAAAAGAAATATGAGAACAGCAAAAATAAAGAGAATGAAAAGAAGTATCATACAACAAGACATTGACACAGGGTTCTCCATGAAATAAAATAAAATAAAAAAGCTCAACACCTGAAGAGCTTAAAAAAGCAGGAAAAGCACATTACTCCTCAAATCTTGCCATCATTGTCTAAAGCAAAGCCAGGGTATAGTGGACCAACCCAATATGGGGGCTTCGTATGTCCTAAAATGACAAATCCCAAAGGTGTTCTACCAGCTCCAACAGTCTGCCATATGTCCATACAAGAACCGGTCATACCATACTGATCCGTGATGAAGAGCTACCAGTACACGATCTAGTACCAAGACTTGAAGCATGGTTCTAATGCATGCTCACATATACCAAACAACATTAGTTTTGGAATTTTACCGTAACACCCAAATTTTGTTATTGGCAATTTGATTTCAAATGGTTGAAGAAAACGAAAACATTGTTGATGGTGTTTTACTGCTAAAAGAATAAAAATAAATAATTATTGCATGGAACTGAGTTCTTAGTCTCAATCCATCGTTTTCTTTTTATGTCTCTTAATATGTTGCTTCTGAAAGATTTTATAGCTTTTGATCCAGTGACGGCAAAATGTATTCAATCATAAGAGGCCCATTCACATAACATAGTTCAGTTGCTTGCAACCTACATGAAACCCATTAAGGACATTCTCAAAGTGGAGAAACTAGAATTGTACAGAAAGCAGGGGTTAAAATCTGAGTAAAAGAGTAGAGCAAAGAAGCGCTTCCACTTCTGAAGAACTAATAAATGAAAAGAAAAGGAAAGCCTGCCTCTGCTGATTGATCACCATGCAGATGACAAAATCAGCAGCTTACATTACTGAGAATGATTAACGAATAACATATGGAACTAAAAGCATCACCATGGTACAGAATGGGAAGAAGAAAAACCTTACCATAGATGCAAGAAAAGATGCATTGAAGTGTTGAAGGAAAAGCATTTTATCATACTGTTCCTAACAGTTGGAGGAGCCCGCTGTTCCTGCACCCTCGAAGGATCAGCATTTGGATAATAGGGCTTTAGATAACTCACATGAAATGTAGGGTGCACCTTCAACCTTTCAGGCAACCTCAGCTTATAGGCTACATTTCCCACCCGTTTGATAACATCAAAGGGTCCATCATATCTCGGGATTAATCCTTTGTGTGCCCTCTTTCTGCTGATGCGTTTCCAAATCTGAGGAGTTAATTTGAGCATGACTTGGTCTCCCACATTAAACTCCAAAGGTCTGCGCCCGCGATCAGCATACTTTTTTCATACGCTTTGAAGCTTTGTTCAAGCTATCTAGGGCCTCATCGAACATCTCCTGTTGATCCCTAGCAAAGCGATAGGCAGCAGGGCATAATCCTCCTTTCTTCTGCAAAGCTACTTCCTGAGGAGTTAAGGGCTGATGCCCTGTAGCCAACTCGAAAGGGCTAAATCCTGTTGCAGAAGAGCGATGCAGATTGTAACAAAACTGAGTAGAGTCTAATAGTTTTACCCAGTTTCGCTGATTAGCAGAGGCATAATGCCGTAGATACTCTTCTAGGAGAGCATTAACCCGCTCGGTCTGGCCATCTGTCTACGGATGATTGGCCGTAGAGAATTTCAATTCTGATCCGGTCAATTGAAAGAGATAAGTCCAGAACCTTCCCGTGAACCGAGCATCCCGATCACTGATGATATCAGCAGGCAACCCGAAGTGTTTCACTACATTCCGAAAGAATAGATCAGCAGCCACGCTGGTCGGACATTCCTCAGGGGCTGGGACAAAAACAGCATACTTCGAAAATCGATCTACCACCACCAATATAGATGATAAACCATCCACCTTAGGAAAGCCACCAATGAAGTCCATGGACACCGAAATCCAAGGCTTCTCAGCAACAGGAAGGGGCTGCAGCAAGCCTGCTTCCTTCCTCCTCTCCACTTTGTCCTGTTGACAGATCAAACAGGACTTAACATATGC
The DNA here is from genome assembly GCA_900491605.1 of Calamus simplicifolius. NCBI lineage: Eukaryota > Viridiplantae > Streptophyta > Magnoliopsida > Arecales > Arecaceae > Calamus > Calamus simplicifolius. The sequence goes on from UESW01005024.1 coordinate 240,152, forward strand.
TTCAATATCTTGCTCCATTCTTGGCCAAATAAAGGAGCGAGATAAGAGAGCCATCATGCGCTCTCTGCCCGGATGACCAGCCCATTGAGGGTCATGAGTTTCCCTCAACAGCTGGTTCCGCAGTCCCCCACCAAGTGGGACATAGGCTCGACCGCCCTTTGCCATCAAGAGACCGTCTTCGAGCCAATACCGCCGAGTTTCCCCATCTCGGACTTGTTGAAGCAGTCGCTGATAACCCACATCCGACTCTGAAACCTTCCGGATTTTATCAGAGAAGTCTGCTTCAACCTGAGAGATAGCTGCGACTATCTCTAGGACGCCCCTCCTACTCAAGGCATCCGCAACCTGGTTGTGCCTCCCAGGTTTGTGCTCCCACTGGAAATCATACTCCGCAAGGAACTCCTGCCACCGAGCTTGTCTAGGAGACAGCTTCTTTTGGGTCAGAAAGAAAGTGTTGGCCACATTGTCTGTTTTCACTATGAACTTGGTCCCCATCAAGTAAACTCGCCAAGTCCGTAGGCAATGCACCACTGCAAGCATTTCCTTCTCGTGTGCAGGATAATTGCGCTCAGCTTCTTTGAGTTTCCAACTTTTGAAGGCAACCGGATGACCATCCTGTACAAGCACCCCGCCCACGGCCATATCTGAGGCATCAGTATGAACTTCGAAGGGTCTTGCAAAATCAGGCAACTGGAGCACCGGTTCTGAAGAGATAGCAACCCTTATGTCCTCAAAAGCTTTCTGGCATTGGTCTGACCATTGCCAAGGTTGATCCTTCTTCAGGAGATCAGTGAGAGGAGAAACTTTCCTTGAATAGCCTGCCACGAATTTTCTGTAGTAATTGGCTAACCCAAGGAAACTTCTCAGTTCCATCACTTTATTAGGTTTAGGCCATTCAATGATAGCCTGCACCTTCCTTGGATCCATCCGCACCTTTCCATTGCCTACGAGATGTCCAAGGAATTTGATCTCACCCAAGCAAAACTCACATTTTTCCCTCTTGACATACAACTCATTTTCCCTCAGCCGAGCAAACACCTGCCGCAGGTGTTGCAAGTGATCCTTAAAGGATTCACTATACACAACAATATCATCCAGATACACAACAACAAACTTGTCGATGTAGTCAGTTAGCTGCAGTTGTTGATCGGCAGAAAAACAGACATTAGCCGCACTCGTAAGCAGAATTTGCCGGAGCAACCCTGGAATCTACTGCTATGTTTTCAACCCCAGCAGTACCTGTCAGTGGTGAAATAAATTCAGATCCTGATAAATGTAAAAGTTTAATAGACAAACAAAAATGATCAAATATAAACTACACGAAGTATTTTAACAGCAAAAATGAAACCAAACCAAAGGAAAGAAACATTCAGGTGAATTTTTCGGACAAAATATTGGATCCAGACAAGTGAGAAAGAAAATAAAAAGAATATGAATCCCACCAAAATATGTATTTGTGTATCCAAAAAACAATTCAATCCACTCTTGAGAAGTTGTGCGTGATTAGCATGAATCCATACAAATATTGATAAGCCAAACCAAAAATAATCAGCCTGACTATCTTTGTAGGTATTTACCCTGCCTTTCTATTCCTGACTTCTTGAGAAGTGTAGTAAGAGCAAGAAAGGTGCTCCCCTGGCTTCTTGACTAAACATCAAAGAAATGCATTTCAGCTCAAACCTCAGGTTCACAGTCCAACGACAAATCACGGTATATGATTCACATAATTTTAACAAATGATGCCCCTGTACCAGCATCCTGATAAATTATTCTTTTTCCACTTTTAGTAATATTTTTTACTTCCCTTGTTATCTTCCAGATCTCTACCACACAGTTTGAAATCAGTTGCATCTTTAAAAGGCTTCTGGAGTTTTGGAGTCAGTAATTTCAGAAGTTTCAACAGTTTCACTGTGAGTTTAAGACTTTTGGTCATAAATATAAGAAAAAATTTGAAAAAAAAAATTAAAAGCAATAAAGACAAATAAAAGAAACCAGAAAAGTTAATGTTGCATGTAAGTAGAATTCATAAAATGTACTGGTATTCGGTGCAAGAAAAATATATCATCTACTTCTTGAACTTTAGTTGTTTGAAATTTCATCGCATGTAGCAATTAAGAGTTTTCCAGCAGTGCATGCATTTCAAATCTTTTTCATCATTTTTGTTAGTAAAATTTGCAAATATATTATTTGGGACATTTCTTTCTAATACTGTAAGTAATTATTAAGATATTAAAAAAAGCAGGAAAAGCACATTACTCCTCAAATCTTGCCATCATTGTTTAAAGCAAAGCCAGGGTATAGTGGACCAACCCAATATGGGGGCTTCGTATGTCGTAAAATGACAAATCCCAACCATCTAAAATTCTCTTCCTCTTTCTTTTTCTTGGATAGAAATTCTGGGACTGATCTATAGGTTTAATATTGTGTTGACAACAAATCATCATTCTTCACTGGACCAATAATATTGTCTTTATTGATTTGGGACATCCAACACTAGAAAGAACATAGAAATTAATATTTGAAGGAGTCTGCACCAATAAGATATTAAAATTTGCAGTTTGTAATGCCAATGCCATACCCAAGAGGAGGTGGCTGATACAAAATTGTGTTAAGGCAAAACTCTATGAAAACTTGTCCATCTTTACCATTGCTGATGGATTTGTACTTCACACCAATATTTTCAACTACCTGACTTGAATGGCATTCACCAATCACCTGCAACCAAAAAGGGATCAAGAATCATAAAATAGTGACTAAGAATTCCAAAAATTAAACAAAATATGGTCAGGAACTGGATTACACTAATATAATACATTCTATTGAAAAATATGATATGATTTTCAATTGATTTTTACTTCAGATCTTAACTGACACATAATTCCCCAAGAATTTTTGTTGTAATCATTGTTTCAAAAATTGTCAATTTCATGTGATCCCATAGCATTTGACTAGGATCTTCGGTGTTAATAAAAATTAGAAGTTCAAATATTAAAAGATTCCAGCAAGCAGAATAAGCATTTCACAATTGCAGATGCATAGGAGTACTGATATTTTTCTTATTCTAGTTGTGATGGACAAAGGTGGCAATGGACAGATCTGGTTGAGTCATTCTAATAACTTTTCAACATAAGACAAACTGATATCAGGTCAAGACTACTAAAACCAAACCAATCCACTAGGCATTTTTGAAGACCCAATCTGACCCATAACCTATTTTTAAATCTCAAATCTAGCATTTGTAACACTGACACTACAAACCATTACCATCAAACCCTGGCTGAAACATGTTGGATAGCACCTCATCATCCATGTCACTGACCAGAACTCATAAGAACACCTCACTCTAACATTTTAAATGCATTCGAATATAGCCAAGTTCAACTATATATAGAGAGAGAAAGAGAAAGAGGGAGATACGATCACCTTCTCACCCTTGGATCTACATGGATCCTAGAGTCATCTTATTTTTTCATCTTTTTTATCTTTGAGATTTGTAAATTGTGTCAATCAAAGGATGGGAAAAGTAATTGAATTTAAACTTAGTTATATTCGAATATAGCTAAGTATACATTTTATATTTTTATATATATAACTTTCATATGGTAAAGAGGAAGAAGCGAAAAGAAATGAGAAAATTTATCGAATTTCATATATAAAATGAAGTCCTTTCGCTACCAATTTACCACATGTATTATCATATATGGTAGATTTAATATTGAAAAAAATTTCTTTTAACAAGGTTCTTTTATTCCTCTCTAGAATCTCGAGAACGCTAAAGGTATTGCTTATTATAATTTAGATTTCTTATTATAACACAAGAATTCATGGAACAAGGCCTTCTAAAACCTTATGAGAGTCCACATGTGAAGCATCTTCCATCACTAAAATTTGATCTATTTTGTTTTTCTTTTGTTTCTCTCTTGCTCGCTTACATATCTAATTCTAAATCCCATTCGTTCATAGATTTTCATTATCAGGAGGCTTTGCTGCTATTCTTGGTTTTGCTAAAAGATAAGAATCTCAATTCGAATGCCGCAATATAGATGGGATTCGATTTTATTTTTCTATCATATTTTTTATTTATTTCCACAAGATTGAATTGCTTCTTTATGTTTTCGATTAGGACTTTGACACCTATTAGGATGGGCCTATTCTAAGGTTTTTGTATAATGTCTTTGAAAAAAATTAATAATTTATTCAGAAAAGGTCAAAAACTTTGATATGTTACTTGTCTCTATTTCAATAGTTATATACTATCATTCGAATAATTTTCTTTTGTTGATAGCATATTGTCTCTAATTTTAGATGACTAAAATAAAATTCTTTTTTATTTTACTACAAAAAGTCTATATTGAAAGTTTTTTCTTTGGATCGGACTAACTTGCATTGTTTCCGTTTTTTTTGCTTTATTTTCTTTTTTTAATATATTAATTAATCTTTTCTTTTCCATGCAAATTACTTCAATCAAAAACTTTTATAGAAAAAATAAAGCACTTTTCGATACACTTTTTTATATAGATTGTCCAAGTATCTCTATTGTTTGCCTTTTAATTTTTTTTATGTTTCATTCTTTGTATAGACGGAAGGAAGGTGGAAGGTGGTGACTTAGTATCATTATTGCCTTGAAGTATTATTTTATTTTTTTATTTTATCATTTTGCCGGCTATTATAAATTTTTGAAAGGGTTGAAGGGGGAAGGTCGTTTTGATTTGATACAGAGTCAATTGTAAAGGTGCAGAATCAAGTGAAGCTTCAAAATTCTTTCTAATTTTGTTTAATTTATATTTTAACATTTAATTTTTAAAAAAAATATTTTCATGCTTCCATGTGGCAGCCTTTTGGAGTAGACCTAGCTTAAATGATTATAATCCAGTCATTTAACATTTGAGCTCAACTTCCTGAGGCTCCTTTTTATTTGATAGGACGGTTTGGTTTGAATTATCCTCTTTTTATTTGATAGGTTGGTTTGGTTTGGAATCTCTCATAAATTTTATTTCTTCTTTCATTTAACATAGAGTTATTTATGAAGCAAAAGGTGGAGAGGTACATATTTTTTTTATTCATTGCACGAATCAAGGAATTAAAAGACCATAATATTGCATTAGCTGACACACATATAGATTCTCTTTGAATTGTTAGCAAGTGATTTCTAATTAACTTGAAATAGGTATATTTTTGAATGATTTTTTTCCTATCAATTTGTGGTATGTATTTAGTTGAATAAATAGTAATGTGTTTAGACTGTGAAATTTGATTTGAATTTTTGTATGCATGGAATATTACGTGGGTCTACAATTAGTTAACCTTAACTATGAAATCAAAAGAGGAGAAGAAATTGTCAAAGTAACTAACAAAGTCTAGTTGATATATTATCTGGCATCTAGATGATCTTTTGCAACTTCTATGCTCACCAACATTTTAAGTTATATAAAAGCTTAGTCACTTCTGACATGTCTAAGAAAATTTATACTTCGTGGTGCATATTTTGCTAAAACTTTCTCAATTTCTATGTTGAAGATAGCACTTGATAAATTTTATAAATAAATTTATTTATTTGTTTCACCATCACTTGAACCAATCCAATGGAGGTTGCCATAAAGCATAACGTGGTCTAATTGTATTCATGAGTCAAGAGATGGAAGTATAACCCCTTTTAATCTAATTGTTTCACCGTCACTTCTGTCGTCCCCGCTCATTTCAATTACATTGAAATCCCGATGCCAGAATTTACGAAATTATGAAGCACGACTGCATGACTTTTAATGCAATCTCGGCTATCATCAGTCTCCTGTCGCCGTTTTCTTTTTATTATTATTATTCTGACAATTAACGCCTGCGTGCCGAATTGCTCGCGCCGTGTCGAGGGAGCCGAGTAATTATGTAACCAATGAAGGGAAAAGGATCGAAGCGTCAAAAATGAACTATGGATCAAACGGTGACCGTCCAATTTGGAAAGCCATGATGGGCGGCAATGAGGTGCGCTGTGTCGCCAATTAGGCAACTAATTAACGCTGGATCCTGTAACCCAAAAAAAAATGGTATACTGATAACCACCCTCAAATATGGCACGGATGTAAAACAGATCAGGACCGTTGATCACAGAGTCCTTTGCATGGGATTCTTGAAAGAATGCCATGCATAGAATGGCATGAATCTTGAGGCATTTTTTGGGGCGAGTAATAAATGGGATGTTACCAGTGTCAAGGGGTTAAGCCATGCGAGTTAGATGGGTTTGCTCCATTAATCCTTTGAGCCGATTTTTTTTTTTTTTTTCGATGCAACAAGAGTCTTTATCTTCTTCTCTTCACCGTATCGTGGTTCTATCTTTCCACTCGATCTCTACTCCCGTTCTAGTTAATCCTTTTCTCTGCTCTCTGCTTTCTGATTTTTTTTAAAAAAAAATTATGTGCTATACTCGGTGGAATAATCAAATATCTTAAGTGCAATTGAATTGAAGGGAAATAACTAATCTTTAGACTATTTATCTGAACCCTTACTTTTTTACATTCATTTTACAACAAATTGTTTGAGGATTTTCAAAATAAAAAAGGTTTTTTCTGATTTGAATGGTTTTTTCTTTATTTTTTAAAAAGAAAGAAGGAGAGGTTTGGAAGTTTAGTTTTACATTAGAAAAATGAGAAAAGAGAAGACTCTATGTATAGAAAACTAAGCTACATTGTTATGTTCTTATTTATAGATTGTCTGCTTCTTGAAAAATATAGTCACCTTATAATTAAGTTTGTAAATATATTCCTAGAAATGGTAAGCTCTTTATTTTTTTTCTATTATAATGCATTCATTATATTATTTTTATTATTACAATAAAATTTAATATTACCAAATTATCATTAGATTAATAATTTAATTACTATAAAAACTTCATCGATATAACCAACATGCAAAACCGAAATGCGATGCAAAAAATATCGTTCCTAAGCTCGTCCGAATTGCCTGACGAGCTCATCTTATCCGTTACTATACGATGTCGACTCCACGGTCCTCTGTCGGCATAGGAATCGCTATGCATGTGTAGGGATTCGCCATCCTTTTCAACCCCCTGCAAGAACGATTTGCCATCCACGATTTCGTCCCATCCTTTTCAGCCCCCTGCAAGAACGAAACCGTCCATATAATTTCCCTGCTCCCCCTCAGAGCATGCTACCTTGTCTGCGCTTCTTCTCTCGACAAGAGAGGAGGAGACTACACCGGCGCTTTTCCCTGTCCGGCAAACTCTTATGGAGATGCTGAGTGACCAGGGGTTCTTGGTCAACGATGACGATATCGCCATGACCTGGGGCCAGTTCTGTTGGATAAATAGGCTATTAGGCCTAAATAGGCTAATAGGCCTAATGAGCCTTGAAAGCCCATGACCTTCCTTTAGTGAGTAAATGAGAAATTGTGAGAACATTTAGTCTCATATCGGAAAGAACAAGAAAGGAAGGTTCACTTATATGGAAATATCTCCCTTGAAACTTAAGTTCCTTAGGCTCACCATGAGTGGATAGCTTGAGGGTGATGCTACGCATCACCCCCACGCACGCGCGTGTGCGAAGGTTGCAATAGGCACTTTGCTCATCGTTAATAAAAAATATAATGAAAACCTTACCCAAAAAACCTCCCAGCATTTTGTGAAATGGCCCTAGTGACATTTGAAGAGTCCCCTAGTGAGTCCGACAGCTTCTCCTCCACAAAGAAACATGTACCTAAATAACGATAGCTCTCCCTCGCGAAGTGCGCGCCTACAAAGCACTCACCCTCAAGCTCTCCACTCATGGTGAGCCTAAGAAACTTAAGCAGGAAGAGGTTTCCATATAAGTGAACCTTCCTTTCTTGTTCTTTCTGATGTGGGACTAAATGTCCTCACAATTTCTCATTCACTCACTAAAGGGAGGTCATGGGTTTTCAAGGCCCATTAAGCCTATTAGCCTATTTAGGCCTACTAGCCTATTTACCCAACAAAACTGTCCCTAGGTCATGGCGATATCGTCGTCGTTGACAAAGAACCCCTCGTCACTCAGCATCTCCATGAGAGTTCGTCGGACAGGGAAAAGCGCCGGCGTAGTCTCCTCTTCTCTTGCCAAGAGAAGAAGCGCAGACAAGGTAGCGTGCTCTGAGTGAGAGCAGGGAAATTATATGGACGGTTTCATTTTTGCAGGGGGCTGAAAAGGATGGGACGAAATCGTTCTTGCAGGGGGTTGAAAAGGATGGCAAATCGATCTTGCAGGGGGCTAAAAAGGACGGTGAATCCCTACACATGCATAGTGATTCCTATGCCGATAGAGGACCATGGAGTCGACATCGTATAGTAACGGATAAGATGGGCTCGTCAAACAATTCGGACGAGCTTGGGAACGATATTTTTTGCATCGCATTTCAGTTTTGCATGTTGGTTATATCGATGAAGTTTTTATAGTAATTAAATTATTAATCTAATGATAATTTGATAATATTAATTTTTATTGTAATTATAAAAATAATATAATGAATGCATTATAATAGAAAAAAAATAAAGAGCTTACCATTTCTAGGAATATATTTACAAACTTAATTATAAGGTGACTATATTTTTCAAGCAGACAATCTATAAATAAGAACATAACAATGTAGCTTAGTTTTCTATACATAGAGTCTTTCCTTTTCTAATGTAAAACTAAGCTTCCAAACCTCTTCTTCTTCCTTTTAAAAAATAAAGAAAAAACCATTCAAACCTGAAAAAACCTTTTTTATTTTGAAAATCCTCAAACAATTTGTTGTAAAATGAATGTAAAAAAGTAAGGGTTCATATAAATAGTCTAAAGACTAGTTATTTCCCTTCAATTCAATTGTATTTAAGATATTTGATTATTCCACCGAGTATAGCACACAATTATTTTTTTAAAAAAAATTAGAAAGCAAAGAGCAAAGAAAAAGATTAAAGAAAAAAAAATTAGAACGGTATAGAGATCGAGAGGAAAGAAAGGACCACAATACGGTGAAGAGAAGAAGACAAAGACTCTTGTTGTATCGGAAAAAAAAAAAACCGGCTCGAAGGATTAAAGGAGCAAACCCATCTAACTCAAATGGCTTAACCACTTGACAACGGTAACATCCCATTTATTCCCATTTATTACTCACCCTGGAAAATGCCTCAAAATGCATGCCATTCCATGCATGGAATTCATTCAAGAATCCCATGCAAGAGACTCCGTGATCAACGGTCCTGATCTGTTTTACATCTGCCATATTTGAGGGTGGTTATCAGAGTACCATTTTTTTTTGGCTTATAGAATCCACTAGGGCTGAAAATGGATTGGATACGAATCAGATAGTAGTATACCCATATTTATATCTATATTTTTTAATGGATGCAAATAAAGATATGAATACTAAACGAATATTAAAATTTATATCCATATTTATTATATACGAATACAAATCGGATATCAAGCATATCCATATTTATTATATACGGATACAAATCGGATATCAAGCATATCCATATTTGTTATATATGGATACGGATACGAATAGGATATTAAGTATATCCATATTTGTTATATACATATACGGATACGCATCATATATCAAGTATATCCACATCTGTTATATACGGATACGGATACAAATCGGATATTAAGTATATCCATAATTGTTATAAATGAATAAGGTTATAAATCGGATATCAAGCATATCCATACTTATTTATCTAGATACGGATATAAATTGAGTACTACTTAGATATTAATTAAATTTTAAACAAAATTCAATAATGAAAACCAATATAATGATATGATCGTAAAGAATCTAAGAGAATCATATTATATTCAAGATAATCATAATTACATGCAAGAAAGATAATTATAATTCAAAACTTCACTAAAAGTAAGAAATAGATCAAAAAAGTCTTAAATATTTAAAAAAAGAGATAATATGTACCTTATATTGAAAACCCGAATGATCAAAATAGATAATATGTATCTTATATTGAGAACCCAAATGATTACCAATACTCTCCCTAGTCCCTAATTAGTATGATGTATGCTTGTTTATACTCATAACAAAAGTACCTAAATACAAATATGAGAAAATAACCAAGTCAATAAGATGCATAATAATCCTAAACAATAATCATTCAAAAAATAATAAATATATATTTACTTTTTCCTTGATTCTTTTGTATTTTGACTTCATCATAACAAGAACCATAATATTATTTTAGATCTATACCATTCAATTGGCCCACTAGGTGAATCTGAATCAATATCTTCATCCTTGAATATATTGGAGTGCACTTAATGTTGTCATTCTCATCCTTTATTTAAATACATAAATAGTACAAGAAATATAATCACTATACACCATAGACTTCAATTCATTGCTCTCTAAGTGATCTTTGTGGTCTGACGTCAAGAATAAATAGAGGAGTTAAATTACCGAATTGTACTGGATGAAACTTTATAGGTGATTTAGTATTAAAAATAAATTTTAATAAAAATAGCATATGTACTTTATGTGTGCATGCATATATGTCTATATAAAGACCTTGATAATATCCTAACCCAAACTAGCCCAACTTATACATTAAATGTCCCAATGGTGCTCTATCTCTAGCACGGACCAAGTTGTCTCTCTCAATGTTCCATCACATCCTTTATTGCACATTTTTATGCACTCTTGAGCATGCAACAGTTCCATGTCAAGGCATAGGTAGGCAATTTGAAAGGATTAGACCTTTGTCAATAGTATCTATGACTTATTCCTCCATGATTTCAGAGTTGTCAAAAAGCTAAGACATTAAAAAGATAAAATAAATTTCAGATTACTACAGTCATTAAGATTCACTGATTCCACCCATTCTTGGAATTCATACATCTCAATTTTATTTTATTGAAAAGCTTTGATCAGCAATTGCCAACCAAACCACAAGCAAAAAATGAGAAGCAAAAAACTGCTAGAATACTTTATTTTGTTTTTTTTCAAAAAATGGCAGGTCAACATTGAAGAAGCAAATGAACGCCATAGATATCACGGCATATCATACATATAGATGATATACGAATCAGTTGAGTAAAAACAACAAACATATAACGGCAAAAGAAACATGACGTGCCCTGATGCGGACAAATCACCCGTATTGAGCGAAGGGCATGCTGAGGTTTGTCGTGGGCTTCCAAGTGGGATGGAGGGGTCATCTCCCTTCTTCGGAACCCTGCAAGAAGTCCCCGCCCGGTGCTCCCGGCGAGGACCCTCCGACGCTCAAGTTAGTAAACTTATCGCTCAGTTCTGTAGTAGTGAGATAGGGATTGAGAGACAGAGAGTGATAGATAGGGAGAGAGAGAGCTCTCCCCTTGCATTGAGCTCGGGTCCTCCTCTTATACCTGTTTGGGGGGTCCCGTTTACCTCGTTCTGTTGGAACCATTCAATCTTCCTTGTTGAGATCAGTTTCTTTGAACGGCGAGTCGTTAAGCCATTGCTGGATGAGGACCGCTTGTATCGGTAACTACCGATCGTGGCAGCACTTGCCCGTAATTTCAGTGAGCAAGGTACACGGCAATAGACCTCGAATCTCGGGATCCGTTGCCTGAGGCGGGTCATTGTGTATGTGAAAAGGGCACCTAGGATCGGAGCCGTTGCTGGAGGCCGAAGCCAAAGGCCAGAGCCGAAGGCCGTCGCGGGAGGCCGGAGCCAAAGGCCGGAGCCAAAGGCCGTCGCTGGAGGCCAAAGCCGAAGGCCGGAGATAAAGGCCGGAGCCGAAGGCCATCGCTGGAGGCCGGAGCCGAAGGCCGTCGCTGGAGGCCGGAGTCGAAGGCCGGAGCCGAGGGCCATCGCTGGAGGCCGGAGCCAAAGGCCGTCGCTGGAGGCTGGAGCCGAAGGCTGGAGCCGATGGCCATCGCTGGAGGTCGGAGCCAAAGGCCATCGCGGGAGGCCGGAGCCAAAGGCCGTCGCTGGAGGCTAGAGCCGAAGGCCGTCGCTGGAGGCCGGAGCCAAAGGCCGTCGCGGGAGGCCAGAGCCAAAGGCCGGAGCCAAAGGCCGTCGCTGGAGGCCGGAGCCGAAGGCCGTCGCTGGAGGCCGAAGCCAAAGGCCGGAGCCAAAGTTTTTTTTTGGGTTTTGCTGTTACATCATTATCTTCGGAAATCGTGCAAAAGATAATACCACCCAGGGGAGACGGTCAGCCATATCAGCTATAAATATGGGAGAAAATAAGGCAATAAATGCCTAGCAAGTGGATGCACGCCGGTAGGAGGCCGACGCGGAGACACGAGGCCGACGCTAAGGTGCTGTTGAGGCCGACGCCAAGCACTGTTGAGGCCGACGCCGACGCAAGGGGCTAACATGGCAACCATAATTGAGAATAAGGCAATAAATGCCTTAATGCTCGTGGATGGAATTAAATGTCCATTGCGTCCTTCAAAAGAAAGCCGAGTAGAGTAGCGAGGCCGCCTAGGAATTAAGCCGTTCGGGAAGGCCGCTGAGGATGGCCGTCTCGATACGATGCCATCCAAAAAGTGCTGTCTTTATTGCCCATGGGATCAACCGGCCCCATCAAATGCCCCCCACACTCCTGAGCTTGTGTGCCCCGCGTTAGCTAAGCGAAAAGAGTGTAGGACTTTTTACCTTCGCATCTACCCTTTCCTATCAACTTCAACTATGATTCCTCCCAAGTGGGGAAACCCTTTTCCTTTGGCGCTGCCTTGTGTAGACGTCTTCATGCTCTTTGGAGCCATGCTTTTTGCCTGTTCAAAAAAACTTTTAAGCAAAGTTTGAGGGTAAGTGGGTTACCCTCGACTGGCAGCCAGTAATCCTCTCCCTATGCAAAGCCCAAAAGTGGATGCCCGTCAACTATGAGTTGGAAAGTCAGTTTCTCCTAACTGTGAGTTGACTTTGGGTCTTCTATTTGTCATAAAATTTGAAAATGGGTGCACATCAACTGTGAGCTGGGGAGTTGGCCTCTCGCAACTGAGTTGTCTTGGGGCTTCTTGATGGCTGAAGGTGACCAGTAATATATTGCTGGTACATAATTTAGATAAAGGTCTTACTCGATTGGCCATTGGCCATTGAGGCAGAGTTAGAGCCGTTGTGGAGTCGTTGAGGCTGTGATAAAGCTGCTGAATCAGAATTGAGGCCGTCGAGAGCCTTTTGAACCCTGAAGAGTGACCCGAGAGTCGCTGTGGTGGGACCATGCTCGGGAGCCTTTAACCCCGGAGGGTGACCTGAGAGCTGAGAGTCGTCAGGTGCCTTTTTCTTTGCGCCAACGATCTTTGCTGCCGGCGTTGGAGTCAGTCTTTGGGCTTTGGTGCCGAGCTGGCTTCGGGCTTCGATGCCGACCGGAGTCAGGCTTAAGTGCCGCGGGGAGTCTCGAGCTTGGATGCCGATGCGGAGCCGGGCTTGAGTGCCGACGCAGGGCCGGTCTTTGGTGCCGACGTGGAACCGGTCTTAGTTGCCGATGCAGAGCCGGTCTTTGGTGCCAACGCGGGGCCAGTCTTTAGTGCCGACGTGGAGCCGGTCTTAGGTGCCGATGCGGGGGCGGTCTTTGGTGCCGACGTGGAGCCGATCTTAGTTGTCGACGTGGAGCCGGTCTTTAGTGCCGATGCGGAGCCGGTCTTTAGTGCCGACGTGGAGCCAGTCTTTAATGCCGATGCGGAGCCGGTCTTTAGTGCCGACGCAGAGCCGGTCTTTAGTGCCGATGCGGAGCCGGTCTTTGTTGCCGATGCGGGGCTGATCTTTAGTGCTGACGCGGAGCCGGTCTTTGTTGCCGACGCGGGGTCAGTCTTTGTTGCCGATGCGGAGCCGGTCTTTAGTGCCGACGCGGAGCCGGTCTTTATTGCCGGTGCGGAACCGGTCTTTATTGCCGGTATGGAACCGGTCTTTTTGTGCCGACGCAGAGCTAGTCTTAAGTTGCCGGTGCAGAACCGATCTTTTTTGTCGATGCGGAGCCGGTCTTAAGTTGTCGATGCAGAACCGGTCTTTTTTGCCGACGCGGGGCTGGTCTTTGTTGCCGACGCGGGGCCGGTCTTTGTTGCCGATGCGGAGCCAGTCTTTAGTGCCGACGCGGAGCCGGTCTTTGTTGCCGACGTGGGGCTGATCTTTATTGCCGACGTGGGGCCGGTCTTTGTTGCCAACGCGGGGCCAGTCTTTAGTGCCGACGCGAAGCCGGTCTTAAGTTGCCGGTGCGGAACCGGTCTTTTTGTGCCGACGCAGAGCCGGTCTTAAGTTGCTGGTGCGAAACTGGTCTTTTTTGCCGACGCGGAGCTGGTCTTAAGTTGCTGGTGCGGAACTGATCTTTAGTGTCGACGCGGAGCCGGTCTTTATGCCAACGCGGGGCCGGGCTTGAAGGTGCCAACGCGGAGCCGGGCTTGGAGGTGCTGACACGGAGCCGGTCTTAGATTGCTGGTGCGGAATCGGTCTTTTTGTGCCGACATGGAGCCGGTCTTAAGTTGCCGGTGCAGAACCGGTCTTTTTGTGCCGACGCAGAGCCGGTCTTAAGTTGCCGGTGCGGAACCAGTCTTTATTGCCGACGCGGGGCTGGTCTTTGTTGCCGACGCGGGGTCGGTCTTTGTTGCCGACGCGAAGCCGGTCTTTAGTGCCGATGTGGAGCCGATCTTTGTTGTCGACGCGGGGCCGGTCTTTATTACCGATGCAGGGCCGGTCTTTTGTCACCACCCCATCTCGGCAATGGCCTCGGCGTCGGCCTCAGCAACGGCGTCAGCCTCGGCCTCGGCAACGGCCAAATTCGCCCAGCAACGGTCCAAACTGTCCAGAAGCCGATTTTTTAGGGATAAATCGGTCTAGATCAGGTAAATTCAACCCTTATCTTGGGAAGAAGATTAGGGACTCCAGCCAGCAGGTTTTGGATAAGATTTGGAGGGGAAAACAAACCTTATCCATAAGCAACCAATTTGGAGATATGGATAAGATCTTAAGGTAGTTTGTTGAGAATATCTTGGGGATTATCCAAGCTATCTTTGGAGCTGTTTTGGATCAGATTTCAGGCGTCCTATCCAGCAGCAAAGAGTCCTTCATCAGCCGCTAGGAGGAGATAAGATTTGGAGATGGGCGGTGGTCTTTTTGGAGACGTTGCATGGGATAAAGATAAGATCAAGGGGGATCTTTGGATAAGATTGCAACAACCTATAAATAGAGGGGGCTGAGGTCTACGTGAAGGGCATGAGATCAATCCATGAGAGGATTAGATGATAGAACGTGAGAGAGAGAAGATCTGATTGGGAGAAGATCTTCCTACGTTCTAAGGAAGGGGAGTGGAGTTCGGGTGGGCGCCACTAAACGACCAAGGAAGGTTCGTGAGGTTGGCGAGCGGCTGGATCAGTGGAGATCGTAGCGGCGCAGGTCTAAGTTTGGAGGACTTAGGCGAGCACGGGACGCGACCGATATGCACAGGCGGTGCGCGGGTGCGAGGCATCCACAGGTCAGTTTTCGTTGAGTGAGGTTGGGGCGGGCACTTTGAAGATCTTTGTCAGGGACAGAGAGGAGTGCTTTTGTAGCCTTCGGGCAACCTCATTATTTTCCAAGTTACTTAGTGGAGAGTTCTTGGTTGGGAAGGCTTTGCCTCCCATATATCTTGGTGTTTGGGTGGGACTTTGTTCTTCGGGGATTTTTATTCATTGTTCTGGGGTAAGGCTGGTTAGGGGAAGGGTTTCTCTAACGCCATCACCGGTAGACGCAAGGACCTAGTGGCCATAGGAAGCGCTTGCGTGTGCCAATTGAAAGCCCGGTGACAAGAGGTATCAAAGCCCGGTTGAAGACAAGTTCAAAGCAAGCCCAATCAGATGGTGAGAGAGGTAGGAGACCGCATGACCCGTTTGGAGGGTATTGTGGGTGATCCAGGAGAGGGATCAACCATGAATCTTGTAGCTGTATGCGCGGAGTTGAGCATACAGTTGGCTGAGTCGCGCACTTCGCATGACCAATTGATGGAGGCGCACGAGGGGCTGCTTCGCGACCTTGAACATCGAAGCATGCAACAACAGAGATCAGATCTTGCCATGGAGGAGCGATTGGAGCTTCGGATCCATGCTTTGAAGGAGGAGGTGATCCGTCTAAGGCAGGAGGTGCGGAGTCCAATCCACATGGTCGGCGCTCCGGCAAAGGAAGCGAAGGTCAGGGAGCCAAATGCCTTCGGCGGAGTTAGGAGCGCGACAGAAGTGGAGAACTTCGTGTGGGACATGGAGAACTACTTTCGTGCAGCGAAGATCCTAGCACTCGATCAGGTGGATCGGGCCTCGACATATCTGGAGGGGAATGCCAAGCTCTGGTGGAGGACCAGAACGGCCGAGGATGACCGTTTGGGGCGTCCCAGAATTGAGACCTGGGAGATCTTCAAGAGGGAACTGAAGGCTCAGTTCCAGCCGAGCAACGCAGGGTGGCTTGCTCGAGAGAACCTGAGGAAGCTGCGGCAGACAGAGAGCATCCAGGAGTACGTGGCGCAGTTCAGCAATCTACTTCTGGAGGTGTCCAACATGTCCGAGGAAGATAAGTTATTTAACTTCCTCGCTGGTCTACAGGGGTGGGCGTAGGCCGAGCTTTGCAGGAGGGAGGTGAGGGATATTCCCTCAGCCTTCGTAGCAGCAGAGGCGCTGGTAGACTTTCGCAGTGCTACTACTTCGGGCAGCGGTGGCAGGGTAAGGGCAAGCGCAAGAGTGCGTCACCACCGCGTGGTCGAAAGGGCAAGAAGGAAAGCGTTCCACCACATGCAGCAGCAGAAAAACCAAAAGGACAGGCGACTTTTGCTGGATGCTTCATATGCGGAGGGCCGCATCTAGCACGGGAGTGTCCACGGAAGGTGGTGGTAGCGGCCGTCACTACCAAGGCAGACAGGACGTCCGAGAGCTCGGAAGAGGAGCCAATAGCGAGGTTGGCCCCACTACAGTCCATCAACACTTTGGCCACGAGGGACCAACACCAAGGTTTGATGTACGTGAGGGCTCGGGTCAACGGAAGGATAGTGCGGGCCTTGGTTGACTCCGGCGCGACACATAATTTCGTGAGCCAAGGAGTGGCGCACAGATTGGGGCTTGGAGCGCTATCCCAGCCTTGTAGGGTGAATCCTGTCAACTCCAAGGAGATGGAGTCTTTGGGCCAGGCGGAGGCCACATTGGAGGTGGGCTCATGGACTAGGCACTGCAGCATGACGGTCTTGCCGATCGACGACTACGATCTGATACTCGGGATGGACTTCTTCATCAAGAGCAAGGCCGTGGTCATGCCTCATCAGAGGGGCATCTTGATCCGAAGGGGTAGGCGTCCTTACTTCGTTCCAGTGGAGGGATGGCGTAGGACAGTTGCAAAGGGTGGGTGCAAGAAACGGCCCCACCACCAGACTTGAGGTTGTGCGACAACCTCACGCCTAGGCATCGCGTAGGAGAGCCTAGGCATGGAGGTCTGTGGCCGGAGGCGGCAGGCGGAATGGCTCGGCGAGTGGGCTATCCAACCAAGGAGGCATCAGGGGGTGTGCGTGGCAGGTGGCCACGTTGGGACTCGGGAAGCTTTGGCCAGGAGGGCCAAGGCATGCGACGACGAGGAGCGTCAGGAGGATTTTGCGCGGCATGGTGGTCGACAAGGGCATCCACATCTCAGCGGAGGGAGGATTGTCACCACCCCATCTCGGCGTCGGCCTCGGCAACGGCCTCAGCAACGGCCTCAGCGTTGGCCTCAGCAACGGTGTCGGCCTCGGCGTCGGCCTCGGCAACGGCCAGATTCGCCCAGCAATGGTCCAAGCCGTCCAAAAGCCAATTTTTCAGGGGTAAATCGGTCCAGATCAGGTAAATTCGACCCTTATCTTGGAGAGAAGATTAGGGACTCCAACCAGCAGGTTTTGGATAAGATTTGGAGGGGAAAACAAACCTTATCCATAAGCAACCAATTTGGAGATATGGATAAGATATTAAGGTAGTTTGTTGAGAATATCTTGGGGATTATCCAAGCTATCTTTGGAGCTGTTTTAGATCAGATTTCAAGCGTCCTATCCAGCAGCGAAGAGTCCTTCATCAGCCGGCTAGGAGGAGATAAGATTTGGAGATGGGCGGTGGCCTTTTTGGAGACGTTGCATGGAATAAAGATAAGATCAAGGGGGATCTTTGGATAAGGTTGCAGCAACCTATAAATAGAGGGGGCTGAGGTCTACGTGAAGGGCATGAGATCAATCCATGAGAGGATTAGATGATAGAACATGAGAGAGAGAAGATCTGATTGGGAGAAGATCTTCCTACGTTCTAAGGAAGGGACACCCGAGTAGAGTTCGAGTGGGCGCCACTAAACGACCAGGGAAGGTTCGTGAGGTTGGCGAACGGCTGGATCAACGAAGATCATAGCGGCGCAAGTCTAAGTCAGGAGGACTTAGGCGAGCATGGGACGCGGCCGATACGCACAGGCGGTGCGCGGGTGCAAGGCATCCACAGGTCAGTTTTCATTGAGTGAGGTTGGGGCGGGCACTTTGAGAGATCTTTGTCAGGGACAGAGAGGAGTGCTTTCGTAGCCTTCGGGCAACCTCATTATTTTCCAAGTTACTTAGTTGAGAGTTCTTGGTTGGGAAGGCTTTGCCTCCCGTATATCTTGGTGTTTGGGTGGCACTTTGTTCTTCGGGGATTTTTATTCATTGTTCTAGGGTAAGGTTGGTTAGGGGAAGGGTTTCTCTAATGCCATCACCGGTAGACGCAAGGACCTAGTGGCCATAGGGAGCGCTTGCGTGTGCCAATTGAAAGCCCGGTGATACTTTGTTGCCGACGCGGGGCCGGTCTTTGTTACCGACGTGGAACCGATCTTTATTGCTGACGCGGGGCCAGGCTTGAAGGTGCCGACGCAGAGCCGAGCTTGGAGGTGCTGACGCGGAGCCGGTCTTAAATTGCCGGTGCGTAATCGGTCTTTTTGTGCCAACGCGGGCTGATCTTAAGTTGCCAGTGTGGAACCAGTCTTTTTGTGCCGACGCAGAGCCAGTCTTAAGTTGCCGGTGCGGAACCGATCTTTTTTGCCGACGCGGAGCCGGTCTTAAGTTGCCGGTGTGGAACCGGTCTTTGGTGCCGACACGGAGCCGATCTTTATTGCCGACATGGAGTCGGTCTTTGGTCTTTTGAGACGCCAATGCGAGGTTGGTCTTAAATGCTAATGCAGAGTCGGTCTCCCCTGCATGACATTTTTAAGTATCAATGAAAGAAATACTGTCTTAAGTGCAGCGTACTTAGCTCTTGCGGTACCCTATTTTCCTTCTACAGATTTGAGCGCTCCCGCTGGTGGTCTACCCCTTGGGAAATCAAATTGGTTGAAGTGGAGGTACCGCTGCCCTTACTTGGGCCTCCCTCTGTGTCGCCGTCCATAGGAGAGAAGGCTGCTTGGGCGGCGAGTGATGGCTCTCTGAGCTTTAAGTCGTTGGTGAGCTTGAGGATGGTGGACCTCTTGCTGGGAAGATTCCCAGCGGGATGAAGGATGGCTAGCCTGAGCAGCGAACCAAGAGCGAGCGGAAGCCTTCGCTCGTTGTTGTGTGGTCTTGAGATGTTGCTTCTGATGCTTTTGCTTAGCTCGCTGAAGGTGCCCCCAGCTTAAGTGGTGAAAGCTTTTTGGATTTTTTTATCACTACCTTTATGATCCACCATTTTGATTAAAGGGGGACGAGGATATGAAAACTAGCATCGCTGATCTGCCCCCCCTACTGGCGCGCCAATCTGATGCGGAAAATCACCCGTATTGAGCGAAGGGCATGCTGAGGTTTGTCGTGGGCTTCCAAGTGGGATGGAGGGGTCATCTCCCTTCTTCGGAACCCTGCAAGAAGTCCCCGGCCGGTGCTCCTGGCGAGGACCCTCCGACACTCAAGTTAGTAAACTTGTCGCTCAGTTCTGTAGTAGTGAGATAGGGATTGAGAGATAGAGAGCGATAGATAGGGTGAGAGAGAGATCTCCCCTTGCATTGAGCTTGGGTCCTCCTCTTATACCTGTTTGGGGGGTCCCGTTTACCTCATTCTATTGGAACCATTCAATCTTCCTTGTTGAGATCAGTTTCTTTGAACGGCGAGTGGTTAAGCCGTTGCTGGATGAGGGCCGCTTGTAGCGTAACTGCCGATCGTGGCAGCACTTGCCCGTGATTTCAGTAAGCGAGGTACGGCAATAGACCTCAAATCTCGGGATCGTTGCCTGAGGCGGGTCATTGTGTATACGAAAAAGGCACCTAGGACCAGAGCGTTGCTGGAGGCCGAAGCCAAAGGCCGGAGCCGAAGGCTGTCGTGGGAGGACGGAGCCAAAGGCCGGAGCCAGGCCGCTGGAGGCCGGAGCCAAAGGCCGTCGCTGGAGGTCGGAGCCGAAGGCCGGAGACGAAAGCTGTCGCTGGAGGCTGGAGCCGAAGGCCATCGCTGGAGGCGGATCCGAGGGCCGTCGCTGGAGGCCGAAGCCAAAGGCCGTCGCTGGAGGCCGAAGCCGAAGGCCGGAGCCGAGGGCCGTCGCTGGAGGCTGGAGCCAAAGGCCATCACGGGAAGCCGGAGCCAAAGGCCGTCGCTGGAGGCCGGAGCCGAAGGCCGTCGCTGGAGGGAGCCAAAGGCCGTCCCGGAGGCCGGAGCCAAAGGCCATCGCTGGAGGCCGGAGCCAAAGGCCGGAGCCGAAGGCCGTCGCTGGAGGCCGGAGCCAAAGGCCGGAGCCAAAGGCCATCGCGGGAGGCCGGAGCCAAAGGCCGTGTTGGAGGCCGGAGCCGAAGGCCCGAGCCGAAGGCCGTCGCTGGAGGCCGGAGCCAAAGTTCCTTTTCTAGGTTTTGCTGTCACATCATTATCTTCGGAAATCATGCAAAAGATAATACCACCCAGGGGAGACGGTCAGCCGTATCAGCTATAAATATGGGAGAGAATAAGGCAATAAATGCCTAGCAAGTGGATGCACGTCGGTAGGAGGCCGACGCGGAGATGCAAGGCCGATGCTAAGGCGTTGTGCCAACGCGCTGTTGAGGCCGAGGCCGACGCAAGGGGGCTAACGTGGCAGCCATAATTGAGAATAAGGCAATAAATGCCTTAATGCTCATGGATGAATTAAATATCCATTGCGTCCTTCAAAAGAAAGCCGAGTAGAGTAGTGAGGCGCCTAGGAATTAAGCCATTCGGGAAGGCCGCTGAGGATGGCCGTCTCGATACGATGCCATCCAAAAATTGCTGTCTTTATTGTCCATGGGGTCAACCGGCCCCATCAAAGTTAAAGCCTTTTACAGCTAAACTAACCTATAGAGAGGCAATGAGAGACCGAGGGCTTCCCCAAATTGGCAGGCTGAAGAGAGACTCGGCCAATCTCTCCTCCTGTACCGTGCACATGGACTCCACAAAGTCACAAAATTCTGAGAGCTTCCGCAAAATCGCTTCCTGAGAGTGCACCTGAAACCCCCAAATCATTCACCAAAACACGGAATTACACAAAAACCCTATCCCTAAGGTAGTGTTTGATAGAAAAAATATTATCCATGGATAAGTGTACGGGATAGAGTTTGTCCTCTGGCTATCCCTAGGGATATCCCTTGACTATCCCATTGATCATATCAAATGCAAAAAGGTAAATCCATAGGATAACTTTTTTTTTACTTTTATTTGGAGGGATAACCAGCTATTCTGCATTCTCTAGAGAATAAATTGAGGGATATCCTATGGTTAACCATGGTTAACCATGGATTATCCCGTTGGTTAACTTTATTCCCAGCTATCCCTTATAGTTATGGATTTTGGGAATAAGAGGGGATATCCCCTGGATATCTCCTCTTATCCCCTATTTTACCCTATTTCAAACACTACCTGAGAGAGGAGATCATCCATCGACTGTGAAAAAGCATTGCTCGGCAGAGGAGGAGGAGCGGTGGCCGCGGTGGGGAGCGGCGAGGTCAAGTCCAGCAAGGCGGCATACAAGGCTTGCCACTGGTCCAGCTCTCTCCAGTAATTGTCCCGGAGGCCAAGCAGGCATCGTCGCTGCCGCGTCATCTGGTGGCGCCTCATCTCGGCCTCGGGGACCTCTGACAGAGGTGGCCGCGCCTCCTCTACCTCTGCTGTCATCCGCTAACGGCGGCGACGCTTGTAGACGAAGCCATTGTCGTTGCCGATCTCCCACTCATCGTCATCCCAAGTGGAGTCGATCGTGACAGCCATCCGCCGTTGTAAGATCGAAACAAAAATGGAAATGGAATTAGGGAAGCAGGTGGGAAGCCAACCAAAAGGAAGGCGGGAATTTGAAATGTTTTTCCCTCCCTCCCTCCATGCCCTTGCCCCCGCCTCCTTTAATCCGAGCGCTAATTTGGAACCGTTGGATCAAATCTAGATGTCTTAATCCGATCAATATGAGTACAAGGATAGAAGGTATACAAAATGGATATTCATATCAGCACCTAAAAAATTGATAAATCTGTTTCGTATCTATATTCGATTAATTTTTGGATTAGATATTCGAATTCATATTCAAATCTAATTAAACTATAAAATAAATATCCAAATCTGATATAATTCGAATACGAATACAATCAAAGTTTATCTGATCCATTTTCAGCCTTAGGATCCGGCGTTAATTAGTTGCGGCGCACCGCACTGCAGCCCATCATGGCTTTCCAATTTGGACGGTCACCATTTGATCCGGTGTCCATTTTTGACGCTTTGATTATTTTTCCTTCATTGGTTACATAATCACTCGGCTCCCTCGACACGGTGAATAATAATAATAATAATAAACGGCAACGGGAGACTGATGATAGCCTAGATTGCATTAAAAGTGCCGTGCTTCGTAATTTCATAAATTCTGGCCTCGGGAAGTGATGGTGAAACAATTAGATTAAAAGGGGTTATACTTCCGTCTCTTGACTTATGAGTACAATTAGACCACGTTATGCTTTATGGCAACCTCCATTGGATTGGTTCAAGTGATGGTGAAACAAATAAACAAATTAATTTATAGAATTTGTTAAGTGCTATCTTCAACATAGAAATTGAGAAAGTTTTGGCAAAATTTGCACCACGAAGTATAAATTTTCTTAGACATAACAGAAGTGACTAAGCTTTTGTATAACTTAAAATGTTAGTGGGCATAAAAGTTGCAAAAGATCATCCAGATGCAAGATAATATATCAACTAGACTTTGTTAGTTACTTTGACAATTTCTTCTCCTCTTTTGATTTCTTAGTTAAGGTTAACTAATTGTAGACACACGTAATATTCCATGCATACAAAAATTCAAATCAAATTTCACAATCTAAACACATTACTATTTATTCAACTAAATACATGCAACAAATTGATAGGGAAAAAATCATTCAAAATTATACCTATTTTAAGTTAATTAGAAATCACTTGCTAACAATTCAAAGAGAATCTACAGTGTGTCAGTTCATGCAATATTGTGGTCTTTTAATTCCTTGCTTCATGCAATCAATAAAAAAAAATGTACCTCACCCCCTTTTGCTTCATAAAATAACTTTACGTTAAATGAAAGAAAAAAAATAAAATTTATGAGAGATTCCAAACCAAACCAACCTATTAAATAAAAAGAGAATAATCCAAACCAAACCGTCCTATCAAATAAAAAGGAGCCTTAGAAAGATGGGCTCAAATGTTAAATAACTAGATATATAATCCTTTAAGCTAGGCCTACTCCAAAAGGCTGCCACATGGAAGCATGAAAAGATTTTTAAAAAAACAAATAAAATACTAAAATATAAATTAAATAAAATTAGAAAGAATTTTGAAGCTTCACTTGATTTTGCACCTTTACAATTGACTCTGCATCAAATCAAAACGACCTTCCCCCTTCAACCCTTTCAAAAATTTATAATAGCCAGCAAAATGATAAAATAAAAAGTTAAAATAATACTTCAAGGCAATAATGATACTAAGTCACTACCTTCCACCTTCCTTCCATCTATACAAAGAATGAAACATAAAAAAATTAAAAGGCAAACATTAGAGATACTTGGACAACTTATATAAGAAAGTGTATCGAAAAGTGCTTTATTTTTTCTATAAAAGTTTTTGATTGAAGTAATTTGCATGGAAAAGAAAAGATTAATTAATATATTAAAAAAAGAAAATAAAGCAAAAAATGGAAACAATGCAAGTTAGTCCGATCCAAGGAAAAAACTTTCAAAATAGATTTTTTATAGTAAAATAAAAAAGATTTTTATTTTAGTCATCTAAAATTAGAGACAAAATGCTATCAACAAAAGAAAATTATTCGAATGATAGTATATAATTGTTGAAATAGAGACAAGTAACATATCAAAGGTTTTGACCTTTTCTGAATAAATTATTAATTTTTTCAAAGACATTATACAAAAACCTTAGAATAGGCCCATCCTAATATGTGTCAAAGTCCTAATCGAAAACATAAAGAAGCAATTCAATCTTGAGGAAATAAATAAAAATATGATAGAAAAATAAAATGAATCCCATCTACATTGCGGCATTCGAATTGAGATTCTTATCTTTTAGCAAAAACCAAGAATAGCAGCAAAGCCTCCTAATAATGAAAAATATATGAACGAATGGGATTTAGAATTAGATATGTAAGCGAGCGAGAGAGAAACAAAAGAAAAACAAAATAGATCAAATTTTAGTGATGGAAGATGCTTCACATGTGGACTCTCATAAGGTTTTTAGAAGGCCTTGTTCTATGAATTCTTGTATTATAATAAGAAATCTAAATTATAATAAGCAGTACCTTTAGCGTTCTCGAGATTCTAGAGAGGAATAAAAGAACCTTATTAAAAGCAATTTTTTCAATATTAAAATCTACCATATATGATAATACATGTTGTAAATTGGTAGCGAAAGGACTTCATTTTATATATGAAATTCAATAAATTTCTTATTTCTTTTCGATTCTTCCTCTTTACCATATGAAAGTTATATATAAAATATATAAAGGTATACTTAGCCATATTTAAATATAACTAAGTTTAAATTCAATTACTTTTTCCATCCTTTGATTGACACAATTTACAAATCTCAAAGATAAAAAAGATGAAAAAAATATGATTACTCCAGGATCCATGTAGATCCAAGAGTGAGAAGGTGATTGCATCTCCCTCTTTCTCTTTCTCTCTCTATATATAGTTGAACTTGGCTATATTCGAATGCATCTGAATCTAGCGCGCTCTCTCTATATATATATATATGTGTGTGTAGAGTTGGACTTGGCTATACTCATGTATAGCCAAGCTTTAGATTTGATTATTCTTTTTACCTTTAGATCCACATAAATCATAAATTCATCTTATATTTTTTATTTTTTTTGCCTTTGAGTTATGTGGTCGGTATGGATCCAATAGTCGAAAGGGTGGTTAGATTTAGACTTAGCTACATGCAGTGTGGCCAAGTCTAACTATATATATATATATATATATATATATATATATACTCACATTGACTACATTATGCTAGACGGAGACTCTGCTGCTATTATTTCTTGGATAAAGCATATGTCTTCAGGTTACCTACATCCTTACCTAAAGAAATTATTTTCTACCATCGCTGGTATCATACAGATTAGGTGCAGCCATGTTTATCATGGAGCCAATCAAATGGTATATTTTTAGGCAAATTAGAGATAAACAATCAATAAAATGCAACTGGAGCCAATGCCTTTCCTCCTCGATTGGTAGAAATCCTAGAAGCCAATGTTCAAGGAATAGTTTTTATGGTTTTAAACCTTCATTTGTATTACTAAAGAGGGAACCATAAGGAAAGTTACTTGGCACATCATAAGCCCATCATGTCAGAATGAGAAGGCATTGCTGATGGAAATTACGTATATTTTATATGAATCAAATTTATATATCATACAGCGAAAGATAAAATAAATACGAATTTAATTCTCAAAGCCCAGGATCCTCAGGGAATAAATTCAGTTAACAAGAAATAACACATGATTTAATAATAGATCATACATGTATTCTTTATTGGGGATGAAGCCTGATGAAGCCGGTAAACGATTTACCACTAGCCGTCCATGTGTCCGGCCTCTAACGATGATCCACACGAAGATCTTTGGATGATGTCTTTCTAAGATTAGATGATAATCTTGTTGCGAGGGGTGCTAGCGCCTTTTTTCTTTTCAATGGATTTTTCAAATCAAGAGAGAGAACAATTCCTTGATCAAGATTAAATCTTGATCAATCAAGAGAGAAAATATTTCTTGATTAAGATCAAATCTTGATATATCAAATAAAATAATTTCTTAATCAAGATCAAATCTTGATCAATCAAGAAAGGAAAGATTTCTTGATCAAGATCAAATTTTGATCAATCAAGAAGAGAGAGAAAGCCTTCCTTCAACATCCCAGAAAGAGGAAAGTACGAGAGAGAGAGAGAGAGAGAGGAGCTTTCAACCCTTCAAGAGAGAGAGAGATGTCCTAGATAGAGAAAGGATATTTTAGAGAGAGAAAGTGGGTGTTAGGCATCTAAAAGACAAAAAAAGGAGTTAGGCGGTCTCTCGAAGGGGATATCTCTCTCCTTTTTAAACATGAAAAGGAGGTTGTGTGGTTTCATAAAAAGTGAATTTTGTTTCAACTACCTAACCATTCAACTATATCAAGTTAATAACAAATTATCCTAATAAATTTAGGATATTTGTTATCATGATAATGTTAGGATTACAACCACCAAACTACATCCCTAAAAAGTAGGAAATTGGTTATCCCATCAACCTTGCATTTGGCTTCATGATGACGCCCCAAATCATGGGGTTCCCTCCTCCATGATGTGGAGATGGGTCATATCCATCACATGGGCATGGATCCATCCTTCACGTGGCACGATCTCAGCCCTCGGCTCAATTGGGTTTCCACGAATCAAATCATGTCATCATATGGACCCAATTAAATACCATATTATTAATCTCAATTAATATAAGCCATCCATCACATGGATCAAGCCTAATTAATGGATTTCATATGTATATCATATGTACAAAAGGTCTCTCTCTTTAACACAAAATTCTTTTCTCTATGATGAATCCTATTCATCAATTTCATGTTCTCTCGTTAAGATTGAGTCAAACCCAATCCTAATTAATTGGTCATCTAATTTGAATTAAGTCAAACTTAATTCTCATTTTAACTTCATCCAAAATCTTCTTAATGCGTGTGACCCATTAGGTCCATTGACACGTTGGTAATAATCATGTCCCTAACATTGACTCTAAGGATGACTTGGTCAACACTTTGTCCAAGTCAATTCTTTAACCAAATCAACTCCTTGATTAAGTCAAAGAATCCATGATTATAGATCATGAGCGGTCTCTAGTAAAGCATCATGATCGTCCAAATGTTAAGGGTTTTGTTGATGTAGTCATCAATACCTATATATGAACGGTTAACGTACGATTCAATTCCTTCGTCACATATCCTAGATCAATCAGTGGTATGGAATGTGTCAACCATGTAATTGATCTTTGTTTACTTTATCTCAGAAAAATTGACTCATATGAATTAGAACTTTAAAATCATTTCGAATTCCAACTCAACCTTGCAAGGATTTAATAGTCAATTTAATCCATCAAATGGCCGTGGGATATAACCCTTTCTATCAAGGAAGACGAATCTTATTTTGATCAAACAACACCTTCATGTGCTTCATGTCATACCCAATCGACACCATATTTGCCATCCGTGGCTAGAGCGACGTTTGCATGTCGTCAAAGCATGACATTCCACATATGAGGTGTAATGAAGATCTTAAGTCAAAGGATCACTCGCACCACCATAATCAAAGATTAACCATCGACACTATATAGAATATCCATATGGGATCTCTGTGCGGATCATCCAATGTAGCGTTACAATAACGAACATCCACACACCTATTCAAGTATCTTCATACTTCAGCTTGCAAGATCAGCTGCTCACCACAAAGGTGAAGATATGCAATGTGTGCTAGTCTCATCGGCATTCGATAGTGTCCAATCCTGTCTACGTATCGACTAGGAAAGTTTAAAGAATCAAACCATAATGTGCAATTTTGGATCTCACAATTTGTAATATCTATTACAAATTACATATGCATGGTTCGCATTCTTTTGGACTTTATCTCACAGGTTAAATATATCTAATATATATATAAATTACATCCGGATAGATAAAGAAACCAATAAATTTGATTTGCATTCATAAAGAAATGTGTACAAACTAGCATCTAATCCGATTGGATTTAGGGCACACACTAACAATTGCTTGGGCTCTTGATCATCCTGGTAGAATAATACGCTCTGAATTTTTTTGATATGAAACTCAATAATCACATTATAATTAGATTGGGTGGCTTGATTTCTTGGGCCAACTTCATTTTTCATAGTTTCACACTTTACATCGAAAGCCTTATTTCTTTCAGAAGAACAATGGGAAGCAACTCTCTTTGAGTTTTGGAAGAAATACTCAGTACGTAAGCATGACTCCCACCCTATCTTGATTTGCCAAAATTTAAGGAGGTTTATTGTTTGTTCTTTTATAAAAAGACCATCTTGATTTCACTTTTTTCCATTTCAAGAACTCACATAGAATTATAAAACACATAAAGATATGTAACTCATGATACGATGTTCCAATATTTTATGAATTTTTTGTCAATTATTTCTAAAATCATTTTTGATTTATCTATAACAAATTCAATCACTCCAGCTGACCGCCTTTAATATGAACTGATGAGTAGCAAAACATGCAATCGTTATGATGATTTATTGAACTAAAAACTAAAAGGATACTATGATCCATGATAATCACAAAGCAGAGTTACAAATTTTAAGCTGATAAACAAATCAAAGGATAATCTAACCATGACGGGTGCCTACTCAATCATTTACATTGAAAGAATTTGAAGAATTTAATTTTGTACTTCTTTATATGTGGATGAATTATTGAGTCTGTCATATTTGATATATCTTTTTATGTTTTAATATTTTAACACATTACTAGTGACTTAAAACTAAAACAAGTCGAATCATAGTTAAGAATCTAAGTGACATAGGGTTTAGATATCTAGATTTCTTGTGTCAAAATAAATGAGCTACAAACTCTACTAATTAGTAGCTCAGCATGCCTAAATTTTTCTAATTATCTTAGGCTGTGTTTGAAATAGGAAATAAGGGGGATATATGTTGGTGTGTGCCCTACATCCAATCGAATTAGATGCTAGTTTATACACATTTCTTTATGAATGCAAATCAAATTTATTGGTTTCTTTATCTACCTGTATGTAATATATATA
Source organism: Calamus simplicifolius (assembly GCA_900491605.1). NCBI lineage: Eukaryota > Viridiplantae > Streptophyta > Magnoliopsida > Arecales > Arecaceae > Calamus > Calamus simplicifolius. The sequence continues at coordinate 269,334 of UESW01005024.1, forward strand.
TATATATATTAGATATATTTTACTTGTGAGATAAAGTCCAAAAGAATGTGAACTGTGCATATGAAATTTCTAATAGAGATTAAAAATTGTGAGATCCAAAATTGCACATTATGGTTCGATTATTTAAATTTTCCTAGTCGATGCGTATATAGGATTGGGCACTATCGAACGCCGATGAGACTGGCACACCTTGCATATCTCCATCCTTGTTGTGAGCAGCTGATCTTGCAAGCTGAAGTATGAAGATACTTGGATAGGTGTATGGATGTTCGTTATTATAACGATGCATTGGATGACCCGTACAGAGATCCCATATGGATATTCTATATAGTGTCGATGGTTGATCTCTGATGACAATGGTGTGAGTGATCCTTTGACTTAAGATCTTTATTGCACCTCATATATGGAATGTCATACTTTGACGATATGCAAATGTTGCTCTAGCCATGGATGGCAAATATGGTATTGATTGGGTATGACATGAAGCACATGAAAATGGTGTTTGATCAAGGCAGGATTTGTCTTTCTTGATAGAAAGGATTATATCCCATGGCCATTTGATGGATTAAATTGACTGTTAAATCCTTGCAAGGTTGAGTTGGAATTCGAAATGATTTCGAAGTTCTAATTCATATGAGTCAATTTTTTTGAGATTAAGTAAACAAAGATCAATTACGTGGTTGACACATTTCATACCACTGATTGATCTGGGATATGTGATGAAGCCTGAAGGAATCGAATCGTACGGTAATCGTTCATGGATAGGTATTGATGACCACATTAACAAAATCCTTAACACTTGAGTGGTCATGATGCTTTGCTAGAGGCCGCTCATGATCTATAATCATGAATTCTTTTATTTGATCAAGGGGTTGATTTGATCAAAGAATTGACTTGGTCAAAGTGTTGATTAGGTTATCCTTAGGGTCAATATTAGGGACATGATTATTGCCAACGCGTCAAGTGACCTAATGGGTCACACGCATTAAGGAGATTTTGGATAAAGTTAAAATGAGAATTAAGTTAGACTTAATTCAAATTAGATGACCAATTAATTAGGACTGGGTTTGACTCAATCTTAATGAGAGAGCATGAAATTGATGAATAAGATTCATAGTAAAGGAAAGAATTTTATGTTCAAAGGAGAGACCTTTTTTACATGTGATGTATATATAAAATTCATTAATTGGATACTCAATTAAGCTTGATCCATATGATGGATGGCTTAGATTAATTGAGATTAATAATATAGTATTTAATTGGATCCATGTGATGGCATTATTTGATTTGTAAAAACTCAATTGAGCCGAGGGCTGAGACCGTGCCACGTGGAAGATGGATCCATGCCCATGTGATGGACATGACCCATCTCTGTATCATGAAGGAGGGAACACCCATGATTTGGGGCATCATCATGAAGCCAAATTCAAGGTTGTGACGTTGGTTTCATGGAATAACCATTTTTTTATTTTTTAAGGATGTGGTTTGGTGGTTGTAATCCTAGCATTATCATGATAACAAATATCCTGAATTTATTAGGATAATTTGTTATAATAAATATCCTAAATTTGTTAGGATAATTTGTTATCAACTTGATATGGTTGAATAGTTAGGTGGTCAAAATAAAATCTTCCTTTTATGAAACCACACAACCTTCTTTTCATGTATAAAAAGAAGAGAGACACCCCCTTCCAATGACATGCCTAACTCCTCCCTTTTCTCTCTCTTGGATGCGTAACAACCACTTTCTATTTCTAAAACATCCTTTTTTTTCTCTCTAGAACATCCCTCTCTCTCTCTTGATTGATTAAGATTTCATCTTGATCAATAAATTTTTCTTGATTTGGAAAATTAATTAAAAAAGAAAAGAGGCGCTAGCATCCCTCGCAAGAAGGTTATCATCCAATCCTAGGAGGACATCATCCAAAGATCTTCACGTGGATCACCATTAGAGGTCGGACGCATGGACGACCAGTGGTAAATTATTTATCGACTTCATCAGGCTTCATCCCCGATAAAGAACACATGTATGATCTATTATTTAATAATATATTATTTCTTGTTAACTGAATCCGTTCCTTGAGGATCTTGGACTTTGAGAATTAAATTCGTATTTATTTTTATCTTTCGATGCGTGATATATGAATTTGATTCATATAAAATATACGTAATTACAATCAATATCCCCCCTTATTCCCAAATATTATAACTATGAAGGATAGTCCGGAATAAAATTAACTAGAGGGGATAACCTAAATATAGGTTATCCCCTGAACTTATTCCCTAGGGATTGGAGGAATAACCAGCTATTCCCCAGCTATCCCTTGAAGGCATATTTGTTAATAAAAAAATTATTTTTCCCTAGGTCATGTCCTTTCCACTTCCTCCTCCCGTTCGAGCATCCCTTGTTTCGATCTCTCATCTCCAGATCTCCTGCTCCTACTTCTGTCTCTCGATCTCTTGCTCCCATCTTCCGATCTTCCGCTCCCGATCTCCTGTTCCCATCTCCCACTGTCCTGCTCCCATTTCTCATAGATCTGGCCAAGGTATGTTTAGCTCTTTCTCCTTCTCTCTTCATAGATCTGGTCGTTGAACCCTAGATTTCCTTCGATTTCGAGGGTTCTTAGCCTCGAAAAGCTATCCATTGGCCACTGAACCTTGGATTTCTCGAGTTAAAGGTATGGGGAAGACAGGGTAGGGGGGATTCAATGGAGGGTCTCTTTTGCTGCTTGTCATGAGGTAAGAGTGAGGGAAGAGAATTTCCTGCATCAAAGTTCATAAGCTCTCTTTTACTGCTCGACTTTTGCTAAGCTACTTTCATTGTCTCTGCTCTTCTTCTTTCAAAGAGTTGTCTTTAGAAAAATAGAGAGTTTAGGATTTTAGAAGCTGGTTGTTTTGTATCTTTGATTTTCTTTGTTGTTGTTAGGGTTTTCGCTCTCCTGTTGCATTGATGGTTCAAAGTGTCCTTGGTTGAAGGCCAATTGGAAGAGAAGATCATGAGGACGTTGTGAGATTTTGACGGAATACATGGAAGGTGAAGTGGTTTTTCGCCTGTTCTTTTCTTATCTTATCCTTTTCTTTTTTGCTTCAAATATATTGTCTCCCTTCTCTTGACTTGCCGAAGGGTGTTTATAGTTTTGGAGGAAGTTCTCAGTAGATTTGATGCTTTAGTTGAAAAAAAACTTCTCCTTTGTTATATATATATATATATATATATATATAGACACGTGCGGTGCCTATTTATGGTTTTGGGGAATGTTCTCTTTAGATTTGATGCTTTAGTTGTAAAAAACTTCTTCTAAAACAATTATATTTTTACTACATCTGGATCGGTGTACATAGTTTCGGACAAGGTTCTCTGCAGATTTGATGCTTTAGTTGTGAAAAAAATTCTTCTCTATCTTTTTTATTATATATATTTACAATAAAACTTTCTGCAGCTTGGTTGCTTCTGTGGTTTTCTATTATATGCTTAGCATAAGACAATCCCAGCTGGCCTTTGAAGTCACAAGAGTTGTGGAAGTCGGTTGCACTTAAGCCATCAATAGAGGCCCTATAACAGTATTTTAGCTCCCTACCTGCCAATCATTGCATATTGACATCAAACCATTATTTCTAATCAAACTAATCATTGCATATTGAGATGTTTTGTTAATTACCACTTGAGTCATCATCGAGGTCTTTGAACTTGTTGGGACTTTCATTTTCATTGACATTTTGTGTACCCATTATTGGAATATATAATGATGTCATTTGCTTGCTTTAGGATATGTTTAAACAACTTTTGAAAGTACCATTAGCAGGGCATGTAGTGCTATATTTTAATTTTCAATCAATATGCTTGTGCCAGTGACATTTGAAGGCATGTGGTGCTATATTTTAATTTTTAATCAGTATGCTTGTGCCGGTGACAATTGCAGGGCTTGTAGTGCTATAATAAACATACAATCAGTGCCAGTGGCATTTGCAGGGCATGTAGTGCTTTGTTTAAATTTGATTGTCATCTTATTTCTAACGTACTATGATAAATACACATTTTTATTTCATTGTAAATGTAGCTGGTGTCTATTCAATTCAATTTGGCAATGATGATAGGGACTATCAATTTGTTTTGATGCTGAATGTGTGGGTTGTGAAATCATGACTTGGAGGGCATTTCTAAATGCAACTATTGTGAAACATATGTTTGACACCCTTTATGAGCCAAGGGCCATGATGTTAGGCAAACTCATAGCATTTCTTGACTTGGATGCATGCAAATTATAACTGTTAGGAAATAATAGCTGATAATGCCTTTCTAAGCCAACTCAATCTATGTCCAAATATCTAATAACCCACTCCATTCTTTTCTATTGATTTTCATAGTGAAGCTGCTGATTAGCTTTGTACATTTTTTGGGAGCAATGACCTTGTGGATGTTATTATTCCATTTCAAAAGTTTCTGATCGGTGCATTATCAGACTCTTGCTGCATTTGTTGATTTTGACATTTTATTGTAGACATTAGCTTCAGTTTCTATTCCACTTCATCTATATAGTGTATGATATTCAACAACACAAAAGAATAAAATTGACTCATCAGAATCAGCAATAATTCCTATTTTTGTCTTATCAAAGTACATTTTACAACTTTTCTCACTTTCGAATGATTTTTAGCACTTTCTATAATCAGCTTTTTATAATATCAAATACTGTTGATCAAAACCTTTTTCTGCTTTAAGATATGTTTAAGCATGTTCATAATCTCGTAAGCAACGGGGAGTTATGGATTTTTTGGATTATCATTTTGACCTTAGATCTTACAGTCAATGAGAGATCCAATGTATCCAATGTAATCAACGAAATAATCTTAAAACAAATCCCACTACATATGGCAGACTTCTGATTCCTTGGCTCACGAGTACTTGTTTCTTAGCTTCAACCAAGCCAAGGTAATGTTTCCACAAAATTCATCCAAAGATGGAGGTTATGATGGTCGATTAAATTGAAAGTGTACAATTTGTGAAAAACAAAAAATATCGACAGATATAAATTATGTTCTCGTTCGAAATTACTTGCCGGAGCTTGGATGTTAGTTTCCATTATTTGTAAACCCAGCATCCATTAGTATAACTGGCGAGTCATCCTATAGACTCGCCAGTTATACATTCCATCTTAACATAGTTTTTATAAAATATTCCTTGTACCGCAGAGTCAACATATGCTTTGATCTTAAAACGCAGCAGCATCCAGCTGCAGATCAAAGAGAAGGTTACTTAACTCAAACATGGAGTGGAACTTTAGAACATTTTTCATTTATTCTTTCTAGTTTTTAAGAATAACTTGTAATTTAATGTGTTTAGTAGTTTAGCTAGAACTTGTTGGGGTAGAATCGTCATTACATTGATAATCGTGCAAAGGGGCTAAGACCGGCCCCATCCCTCCGCCCGCTACGATATGCCCCCGAGGAATAAGCTAAACTAATATGGTCCGTCAGGCCATGCGACCCCTCCGGGCTTCCATAGCTCGGCCTTTTCGGGCTTCCATAGCTCGGCTTCCCCGAGCTTCCTGTAGCTCATTTTTTCCGAGCCTCCCATGGTTCGGCCTCTCCGGGCTTCCATAGCTCGGCTTCCCCGAGCTTCCTGTAGCTCATTTTTCCTGAGCCTCCCATGGTTCGACTTTTCCCGAGCTTCCATAGCTCGGCCTCTCCGGGCTTCCATAGCTCGGCTTCCCCGAGCTTCCTGTAGCTCGTTTTCCCCGAGCCTCCCATGGTTCGGCTTTCCCCGAGCTTCCATAGCTCGGCCTCTCCGGGCTTTCATAGCTCGGCTTCCCCGAGCTTCCTGTAGCTCGTTTTCCCCGAGCCTTCCATAGCTCGGCTTCCCCGAGCTTCCATAGCTCAGCCTCTCCGGGCTTCAATAGCTCAGCTTCACCAAGCTTCTTGTAGCTCATTTTCCCCGAGCCTCCCATGGTTCAGCTTTCCCCGAGCTTCCATAGCTCGGCCTCTCCGAGCTTCCTACAGCTCGTCTTTCCCGAGCTTCCCATAGCTTGGCTTCCTCCGGGCTTCTATAGCTCGGCCTTCCTGAGCGATCCATGATTCGATATTCACCTCCATGGAACCTGACGCGAGAGAGCCTAGACCCATCGAAACAGAATCCCATACAAAGGATTATGTTGAAGAGTGGTCTAGGACCTAATACAGCTACCTGGGACCTACGCATCTACCATATCTCAGGCCATCAAGGAGCTCTCCTAGCCGTCGATCCCTTAACAAACAAGATACGGATCCCACCGGCCCCACAACGGCCTGATTCGATTCATCTCCGTATCTTAACAACCTTCGAACCTTCCAGAAGACGCTCAAGATCCAGGTGATTTCCTATAAATATGATGCCCCCAGATTCTCTTAGGTATGCGCTCATTGCCCCTGGCTCACTCTCACTCTCTCACTCTCCCCCACTGCTCGTCGGCGCTCCCCTAGAGCTCCCGATCGGCCACCCCTGGAGAGACTCCCCGGAGAGACCCCTCTCCCCATTTTCTGTTGATCACCGATTCCCACTGACTTGAGCATCGAAGGGTCTTGTGCGGAGGGCCACCCCCAACACCTCTCGCGCAAGGACTTCTGTGCAGGTCCACCCAGGAGGAAGCCCAGACCAGGAGATTGACCGCGCCCAAGTCGGAGGACGGATCCCGGCGGCAACAGATTGGCGCTAGAGGAAGGGTCTCAAGTCCCGTTAAAACTTGAAGAAAGGAGACAAGGATCTCACTCTGGAGTAGAACCTCTCCAATGGCTAATCGGAGAAGAGCAACCTCTAAAGCCCAAGACCAGGTCGTCACTCAAAGACCTGATCCAACAGGCAACACGGCGCCGCAGCCTCCACCAGTTGAGACCCCGTCACAGCTAGCCATCCCGGTGACCCAGGACCAGTTCGCCATGCTGGTCCAACAGGTCCATGCCCTGACCCACCTGGCTCAGGAGCGTTTCGCAGCTGCCCCTGCTCCAACCTTCATAGGGAGGCCGCAGCTCTTTCCTCTCTGGCCACCTCCTCCTCTGGTCCGCATGAAGCCATGGACCCCCCACACCGACCCAGAAGGGACAAACCGGTCCCGCGAGGCAGCTATGACAGGGATCCTCCCAGATCTCGACGAGCCCGACCCTTTCCCTGGTGTCCTCCCACCATGATTCAATGCCGTCCCTGCGCTCTCCATGCCCAGCTCCTCCTCTTACTGCTAAAGAGGATATCCGTCGACAAATCCAAGAGATGCGTCAGGAGCTAAACACCGCTAAGCAGGCCCATTCGCCTCAGCCCAAGGCGGAGCAGGGCATCCCTCTCTCCAAAGGGATCATGGAGGAAGTGATTCCCTCCCATGTCAAATTACCAGCCGTCGAGCCCTACCATGGCTCTTCTGACCCGGATGATCATCTCAGCAGCTTCCGATCAATAATGATGTTCCACGGAGCATCTGACGCGATCCTATGCCACGCCTTCCCCTCCACCCTCAGAGATCTGCCCGAACCTGGTTCAACGCCTTGAAACCAGGTTCCATTGATTCATTCGATGAGCTGAGCCATCTTTTTATTGGCCAGTTCGTCAGCAGCCGCCGTCACCGACGGAGATCCGACTCCCTCTCCGAAGTTAAGCAGAGAGAGGGGGAGTCCTTGAGAAACTATCTTGGCCGCTTCAACAAGGCCATGCTAGAGGTGGACCACCTTAATCATGAGGTGGCTATGTCCGCCTTAGCGGGGGGAGTTTCGAAGGAAAGCGACTTCTACCTAGCGATGGAAGTCAGCTACCCCTCAAACCTCTCTAATATGATGGCCCTGGCAGACAAATACGCCAGGGTCGAAGAGTCACGGAGAGTTGCCCGCGCCGAGCTGGCAAAGAAGAAAGAACCCAAAGGTCCTGACAGGCACCGACCCGTTCGTCGGCCAAGTCCACCTCATCGCCAAAGAGCTCCCCTACCGCCACCGAGGAATTGCTCTCGGAGCCCGCCCAGGCGATTCGATCGCTACACTCTGCTAACTGTGCCCCGGGCGCAGATCCTCATGGAGATAGAGCGCCAGCTTCCCCGGCCAGCTCCTCTCCGAGGGAACCCGACCCGGAGGGACCCTACCAAATACTGCCGCTACCACCAGGAGCACGGCCACGACACTGAGGAATGCTAGCAGCTGAAAAATGAGATTGAGAGGCTGATTCAACGGAGCCGACTGAACCAATTCAGGAGGGCTCCCAAGCTAGGACAAGGGGGGGATCGCCAGCCCGAGCTTCAACAACTTCCCCCTCCACCGAATCCACCTGTAATAGGCCACATCAACATGATCGAAGAAGCCGGCAGCCCAAGCTCCATAAATGATGACGAAGGATCGGCGCCAAAGAAAGCACGGACGGGCGAGCTCTCCTTCTCCGACGACGATCTCCGAGGGATACAGTTCCCCATGACGATGCACTAGTTGTATCCTTCAATTTAAATGACTATGATGTAAGCCGGATCCTTGTTGACAGTGGAAGTTTTGTGAATGTTTTGTACCTCGATGTGTTTGCCAAGATAAGACTGCTCACGAAAAACCTTCGAGCTATAGATTCCACCCTAATGGGATTCACATGCGACGTCATCATCCCGGAAGGGGTCGTAACCTTGACGGTTCGCGCAGGAGCCTGGCCCCTTGTGGCCACTGTTCACACGGACTTCCTAGTAACCAAACTCAGGTCGCCATACAACGCAATATTTGGCAGACCCGGCCTGATGTCCCTCAAGGCAGTTGTCTCCATCCCACACCTGTCCATGAAATTCCCCGCCAGACAGGGAGTTGGAGTTGTCCAAGGAAGCCAAACCATGGCTCGACAGTGCTTTGTTACTAGCCTTCAGTCCAGAATGCCGGAGGTTGACGGGCTGGACGCTCGGGAGGATTTTGCAGAGCAGCCAGGAGAACCAGCCGAAGAACTGCAAGAAGTGCCGTTGGATGAGGCCCGTCCCGACCGAACCATAAAGATTGGGTCGCTGCTAAAGGGCGAACCTCGGCGCAAGTTGATCAAATTTCTCCGAAGCAACACCGACGTCTTCGCCTGGTCCGCCTCTGACATGCCAGGAATCAGTCCTGAGGTCCTCGTCCATCGCCTTAACGTGGATGAGATGTACCGGCCCGTCAAACAGAAGAAGAGGAGCTTTGCCCCAGAACGGCAGAAGGCTATTGAAGAGGAGGTTGATAAACTCATCAAGGCAAACTTCATCCGGGAGGTAAATTACCTGAACTGGCTATCGAATGTCGTCATGGTGAAGAAGTCGAACGGCAAGTGGCGGATTTGCATCGACTTCACCGACCTCAACAAAGCCTGCCCGAAGGACAGCTTCCCTCTTCCCCGGATTAATCAGCTTGTGGACGCCACCTCGGGTCATCAAATGCTGACATTCATGGACGCTTACTCCGACTACAATCAGATTCGGATGGCCCCCGAAAATGAAGAAAAGACCGCCTTCATAACCGACCGAGGTACTTACTGTTACCGTGTTATGCCTTTTGGTCTTAAAAATGCAGGAGCCACCTACCAAAGGCTAGTCAACAAAGTATTCAAGGAGCAAATCGGCCAGAACATGGAGGTGTATGTCGACGACATGCTGGTCAAAAGCAAAGAAGCATCACAGCACGTCGAGGACCTCTCGGAGAGCTTTGCAATGCTCCGCAAGTATAGGATGAAGCTCAATCCAACTAAATGCGCCTTCGGCGTCAACTCCGGGAAGTTCCTCGGCTTCATGGTTTCCCAGCGAGGTATCGAAGCTAACCCCAGAAGATTCAAGCTCTTCAGCAAATGGCGCCTCCAGCATCTATTAAAGAAGTCCAGCGCCTAACTGCGAGGATAGCGGCTCTCAACCGCTTCGTGGCGCGCTCAGCCGAAAGATGCCTCCCCTTCTTCAAAACCCTCCGATCGGCTAAGAACTTCCAGTGGACCCCCGAGTGTTAAAAATCATTCCAAGATCTCAAGAAGTACCTCGGCTCGCCCCCACTCCTAATAGTCCAAGTCCAGGTGAGACACTGTTCCTATATCTGGCTGTTTCAGAAGCTGCCATCTGCTTGGTGCTAGTCAGGGAAGAAAACAAGGTCCAGAAGCCAATTTATTATGTCAGCAGGCTACTCCGCGACGCGGAGACAAGATATAGCCGAATTGAAAAGATGGTGTTGGCCTTGATCACCTCAGTTCGGAAGCTGCGACCGTACTTTCAGGCGTATTCTGTGACAGTCCTGACCGACCAACCCATCAAGGCGGTAGTCCACCGCCCGAAAATATCAGGGAGAATGACCAAGTGGGCCATCGAGCTGAGCGAACATGATATCCGTTTTCAGCCTTGCCCGGCCATCAAAGCTCAGGTGTTAGCCGATTTTCTCCTCGAGTGTACCATCCCGGAGGACGGCTCCACCCCCGACTCCCCCGAAGAACCAAAATCTGGTGCCCGGTGGCTCCTCCAAGTCGACGGGTCATCTAACGCTCATCGCTCCGGTGCGGGCTTGGTTCTCACCAGTCCGGAGGGGGCAACCTTTGAATATGGTGTCCGCTTCTCCTTCCCGACCTCCAACAACGAAGCTGAGTATGAAGCCCTGCTGGCCGGTCTCCGAATCGCCCGCAACCTGAAGGTGGAGAAACTTAATGCCTTCACCAACTCCCAGCTAGTGGCAGGTCATGTGCGAGGGGAGTTTGAGGCTCGGGAGCCAAACATGATCCGATATCTTCAAAAGGTGCGGAGCCTACTCTTCCATTTTTTCGAGTTTGAGATTATTCAGATTCCTAGATCTGAGAATGCTCGTGCCGACCTACTGTCTCGGCTGGCGACCACGGAGTCAATGGATGCCGAGCAAAAATTCCACCTGGAGACCTTAGAGAAACCCAGTATCACGGAAGCTGACCGAATAATGCAAGTTGAGGCCGAACCATCATGGTTCGATCCCATTCTAAGGTACCTCAAAGAAGGGTCGCTTCCACCCGACCAGAGAGAAGCCAGAAAGCTAAAGTTGCAGGCCACCCATTATGTACTGATCGACGATCAACTCTACAAACGGTCCTTCTCCATGCCACTGCTCAGATGTCTTCGCCCGTCTAAAGCAGATTATGCTCTCCGCGAAGTGCATGAGGGGATTTGCGGCAACCATCTGGGAAGTCTGTCCCTATGTCACAAGGTGCTACGTCAAGGCTACTATTGGCCGACCATACAGAAGGATGCAGACGACCTTGTCCGAGCTTGCGACCCATGTCAGAGGCACTCAAGCATTCAGAGACTCCCCTCCGCCAGCCTGGTTCCTATATCCTCCGCTTGGCCCTTTGCCAAGTGAGGGATGGACATCCTCGGCCCGTTTCCGCTCGCCACGGGGCTGCGGAAATTTCTGTTCGTCGCCATCGACTACTTAACTAAATGGGTCGAGGCGGAGGCGGTTGCACAAATAACCGAAGCACAGGCCAGAGATTTCGTATGGAGGTCCATCATTTTCCGTTTCGGCCTCCCGCACACTATAATCACTGACAACGGCAGGCAATTCGACAATCCGAAGTTCCGCCAGTTCTGCGAAGAGCACGGAATCCGTCACCACCTCACCTCGGTCGGGCATCCGCAAGCCATCGGAGCGGCTGAAGTAACCAACCGGACTTTGCTTCAAGGGATCAAAGCTCGGCTCTCCAGGGCCTGAGGCAGGTGGGAAGACGAGTTGCACCATGTCCTGTGGGCCTACCGCACCACCCCAAGAGTACCCACAGGCGAAACCCCATTCCGGATGGCCTTTGGCACAGAGGTCGTTATCCCAGTGGAGATAGGTCTCCCTTCGCTGTGGGTGGAAAGCTACTCGGAGGAAGCCAGCGACGAACAGCTCCGTACCAACCTCGACCTGATAGAGGAGATTAGAGAGAAAGCTCGGATCAGAGTAGCTGCCTATCAGCAAAGGGTGGCCCGCTACCACGCCTCCAGAGTCAAAGGGAAAGCTTTCTTGCCCGGCGACCTCGTTCTCTGGAAAGCATATGTCTCCAAACCGCTGGAGCAAGGAAAGCTGGCACCAAACTGGGAAGGCCCCTACCAAGTAGCGGAGATCATTAGACCGGGGACCTACAAGCTGCAAGATCTAAGCGGAAAGTCCATCCCTCGAACGTGGAATTCGGACAATCTCCATAAGTATTATCAATAGGGTATGTCCTTTATAGGCTCACCTTATTATACCTTTTTGTTGGCACATGTTTCATAATTTACAACATGAATCATCACACATTATGCCACCAAAAATTGCGAAAAGAAATAGGTGCTGCTTACCAATTCTCGGCACGACCGAGTTACCTGTTTAAATAGAAAATCTCTGAACCTCGGCTGGGCCGAGCAACTAATCTCCGAACCTCTGCTGGGCCGAGCAACTAATCTGAACCTCTGCTGGGCCGAGCAACTAATCTCCGAACCTCGGCTGGGCCGAGCAACAAAATCTCTGAACCTCGGCTGGGCCGAGCAACTAACTCCGAACCTCGGCTGGGCCAAGCAACAAAATCTTCGAACCTCGGCTGGGCCGAGCAACAAAATCTCCGAACCTCGGCTGGGCCAAGCAACTAATCTCCGAACCTCGGCTGGGCCGAGCAACAAAATCTCCGAACCTTGGCTGGGCCGAGCAACTAATCTCCGAACCTCGGCTGGGCCGAGCAACTAATCTACGAACCTCGGCTGGGCTGAGCAACAAAATCTCAAACCTCGGCTGGGCCAAGCAACTAATCTCCGAACCTCGGCTGGACCGAGCAACAAAATCTCCGAACCTCGGCTGGGCCGAGCAACAAATCTCTGAACCTCGGTACGGCCGAGTAGCAAAATCACCGAATCTCGGCAGGGCCGAGTGACAAAATCCCCGAACCTAGACAGGGCCACAATCTCTGAAGCCCCGGCCAAAACCGGAGTGCGTGAAACTTGGCCGAAGTCAAGGGGTATATTCTGCTACTAGAAATCCCGGCCAAAGCCGAAGAACGACCTTAACTATCGAATTCCACGGGCCAACCGAGCGATATTCCTGCGCCCTGGCCACGCCCGATGCTTGAATCCTCGACCAAACGAGCAAAGCCTTCGCGCTTTAGCCACACCCTAAGGCGTCGTTTGAAGCCGAGTGACCTCTCAGATACCCCAAAATAAAAACCTCCTGATACTCCGGTAGAAGAAAATGATCTCCTTCTAAGGACCGCCTAGGTCCGCCACTGGACCAAACAGAGACCAACGACCCCCCAAAAACTTGGTTCAGATTCAGGCAACTGACAAGCCCCGACTAACCTAGACATCCTTCTAAACTATGTTTGGATTCGGGTGGCTTACGTGCCCTGACTAAACCCGACTACGGTCTCCTAAAACTTAGCTCAAACTCGGGCGGCTGATGAATCCCAATCAAAGTTGGCAAATGAGTTGGAGACAACAGCAGATGCACCAGATGCAAAACCCTCATGTTCATTGATTGAAAAAGAAAAAACAACAACAGTGAAAAAGAAAAAGTAAAAAGAGCCCTCATAGGAGCTTACTGTCTTCCATGGTGTTGACCCAATTGATGATTTTGATGATTAACAAAACTACTTGAGTATAACTATTGGAGGCTCTAATGATTTTGATTTAGTGTTTCAGATTATTAGACTATTGAATGATCAAAATCAGGAATTACATAGTGATCTGGATCGAATCTAATGTCTAGGTAAGAATTGCAGACATTAGAGTCGACTCCGAGAATCACAGAGCCAACTCCGGAACTGGCACAGACGTTAGAGTCGACTCCGAGACTGTTAGAGTCGACTCTCACAGAAGAAGCAGAAAGTCAATTTTTCTGGCCCCAACCTAGAGTCGACTCCGGGTAAGTTAGAGTCGACTCCGGAAAAGTTTCTTGTCGACCCCAGAAAAGTCAGAGACGACTCCAGAAATATCGTTTTGAGATGCCTCGAGCTAGAGCCGACTCCAGAAAAGTTAGAGTCGACTCCAACCCACCTGGAACGAAAAATCAAGTTGTCAGATCAGCTCTAACGATAATATTTCCATTTTACCTTATTTCTAACGGATATATTTTGATACAAGGTACACTCCAACGGATAGTTTTCTTCCAAAAATGGCTTGAAAGAAATCTATAAAAAGGGAAGACTCTTATTCAAAAAAAAAAAACGGAAAAAGAGAGAAAATCTGAAAAACAAAGAGGAAAATCGGAAAGAGAGAAATCTCATTTCAAAAATCCGAGAGCTTGAATCTTGAGAGGAAAACCTTCTAGCTCAAATCCACTCCACTCCAAAAAGCTCAAGAGGAATCCAAGGCATTCAAATCAAGTTTTTGTGGATTTCCCAACTTGGAGAAAGAAGATTCATTTCTTGCTTTTCAACTCTTCTCAACTGCTTCAACTGTGAAGAATCGGAGCTGAGGCTTGATTCAATCCAGCAAGAAGAAGAAGAAAAGAAGAAAAGCTCAATAGCCAATCAATCTACAAATCAGGCTTTTCTAAACCTTGTTATTCTTATATTTGTATATCTGCTCATTGAGGAGCTTTGTATTTCAAAAACAATACTTATTTTGTTTGTGTCTAGTTCAATCTGGGGGATTGAACTAGAGGAGGTAGTCTTACCTCGGTTCAAGCTTGGTTAAGCTTGGGTTAGGGTTTTTGTGCTGGTGAGCCCTTGAAAACCAGCTGGGTTCGTTGTGCGCCGGGAAAACAACAAGTTTGAGTTGTGAGCTTGTAAAACAACTCTGCTGTAATCTAGGGTGATTATAGTGTGGACCCAAGTGAATCTTGGGAGTGGACGTAGGTGTTGGATACACCGAACCACTATAAAATCTTTTGTGTTTGCCGTGTTCTATTCTCTTTCTCTATCTCTATTTTATTCACTGCACTTTATAGTTACCTTGCATTTGCCTTCATTAATCTCAAGCAAACTATTTTAAAAAGGCTAATTTTTTAAAGAACCCAATTCACCCCCCCCTCTTGGGTTGTCATCTGGGCCAACAATTGGTATCAGAGCTAGTGCTCATTAGATTTTGATCACACGATCAAGAGCTAAAGTTCCAAATGGCAACACAAGTTGGTTCATTTGCTGAAGGTCATTCTACGAATAGACCTCCACTTTTTAATGGCTCAAATTATTCTTATTGGAAAGCTAGAATGAGGATATTCATTCAAGCTTCTGATTATGAGCTATGGGGTGTTATAATCAATGGACCTAGTACACCCACACGTTATAGATGGCACTATTGTTCCTAAGCCCGAAAGGGACTGGAATGATAATGATAGGAAAATGGCACAGCTTAACGCTAAAGCCATGAATGTTTATATTGCTCTTAGATGCTAATGAATTTAATAGAATCTCCACTTGTAATTCCGCAAAGGAGATTTGGGATAGATTAGAGGTTACCCATGAGGGTACCAATCAAGTAAAAGAATCTCAAAATTAATATTCTTGTTCACAAATATGAATTATTTAGCATGGAACAATCTGAAACCATTGCATGCATGTACACTAGATTCACAGATATTGTAAATGGTTTGAAAAGTCTTGGTAAGACATATACTAACTCTGAACTTGTTCGAAAAATTCTTAGGTCATTACCAAGATCATGGGAAGCAAAAATGACTGCAATCCAAGAAGCTAAGGACCTCAACACTTTACCCTTAGAGGAGCTTCTAGGATCTCTTATGACCCATGAGCTGACTATGAGGCAGCATGTTGAGGAGGATTCAAAGAAAAAGAAAATGATTGCCCTCAAAGCTGCAAAAGAAGAAGAGAGCAGCATGATGATGATGATGATGATGATGAGACTGCTCTCTTAGCAAAGAAATTTAAAAGATTTATGAGGAGAAAGAAACCCTTCCACAAGAAAAAATTTGGAGCTAAGTGGGAAGGAGAAAAGGATAAAAATAAGGACAAGGACAAAGAAAAAGAGAAAGACCCCTTGACTTGCTATGAATGTAATAAACCGGGGCACTTTAGGAATGAATGTCCAAGATTGAAGAAAGCCTACAAAAAGAAAAAGAAGGCTTATATGGCGACATGGAGTGACAGCGAGGAATCTTCTTCCGAAGAAGAAGAACAAAAGGAAGTCGCAAACGTATGTTTCATGGCGGACGACAACGATGAGGTAAGTTCCGACAACCCTTGCGATGAATTTGCCTTTGATGAACTTTTTGATGCTTTTAATGAACTTGTTGGGGATTTCAAAGTTTTGAAAAAGAAATACAAGATTTTGAAAAATGAAAACTTAACTTTCATTCAAGAAAAGGAAAATCTTAACAATGAAATTAAGAAACTTAAATCTGAAAATGAAATTTTAATGAATGAAAAGGAATCAATCTCAAATGAAAATGATAAACTAAAGAAGAGGTTGAAACATAGTTGATAAAACTTATAGTTCAACTTAATTTAGTTAAGATCATTAAAGCTTATATAAAAAACAAAAGTCAAAAATTTTTGACAAAGCCGGACAAAGGACACAAAGAATGCAACTTTAAGAAAAATAAAAATAAATAGTAAAGGGAAGAAAATATGGGTTCCGAAAGGAACAATATTTGTTGCTACTAACCATGAAGGACCCAAGAAAGCTTGGGTACCTAAACATAAAGTCTGATTTCATTGCAGGAATGTCTTGTGGCCAAGAGATCAAAGAGAAAGTGGTATCTTGATAGTGGCTGCTCAAGACATATGACGGGTGACAAAGAAGAATTCATCACCCTTGAAGAAAAGAAAGGAGGAGTTGTTACATTTGGCGACAATGGCAAAGGCCAAATCTTGGGGTTTGGTAACATTCAAATAACTCCCTCCACATTTATTGAAAATGTACTTTATGTTGATGGTTTAAAGCATAACTTAATTAGTATAAGTCAATTATGTGACAAAGGTTTTAAAGTATCTTTGAATCTTCTTTATGCACTGTAGCTAATCCCATTGATAATAGCATTGTTTTTATTGGAAATAGAAATGGCAATGTATACATGATTGATTTAGACAAATTGTCTACTAATAATCATTGCTTAGTTGCTAATAATGCTAATATGAATGAGATTGGTTGGTTGTGGCATCGAAGATTAGGTCACGCAAGCACACACCTGATTTCAAAACTAATTAGAATGGATTTAGTAAAAGGTTTACCTAAATTAGATTTTGAAAATAACAAAATATGTGATGCATGTCAGTTTGGAAAACAAACAAGAAGTTCTTTTAAATCTAAAAATATTGTTTCAACTTCTAGGCCATTAGAGCTACTTCACATGGACCTTTTTGGACCAACTAGAACCACAAGTCTAGGAGGAAAGAAATATGGTCTTGTGATAGTAGATGATTACTCTAGATTCACTTGGGTAATGTTTTTAGCTCACAAAGATGAGACTTTCTCGATATTCATGAAATTCTTCAAGAAAGTAACAAATGAGAAAAACACTACCATAGTGTCTCTAAGAAGTGATCATGGAACTGAATTTGAAAATCACTTATTTGAAAGTTTTTGCAATGAAAATGGTATTAATCATAATTTTTCTGCACCTAGGACCCCACAACAAAATGGTGTAGTTGAAAGGAAAAATAGGACTCTAGAAGACATGGCCCGTACCATGCTATGTGAAAGTAAACTCCCGAAATACTTTTGGGCGGAAGCTATTAACACAGCATGTTACATCCTAAATAGAGCCTTAATAAGACCTATTTTAAAGAAAACACCTTATGAATTATGGCATGATAGAAAACCCAATATTAAATATTTTCATGCATTTGGTTGTAAATGTTTTGTTCACAATAATGGTAAAAATAATTTAGGCAAATTTGATGCTAAATCTGATGAAGGAATATTCTTAGGATACTCAACAACTAGTAAAGCATATAGAGTATTTAACAAGAAAACTTTAGTTGTTGAAGAATCATTCATGTAGTTTTTGATGAATCTTTAGCATCGTTCCAAAAATTGATGATGAGAAGATACAAACATTTGAAAAGATCTTGAAAAATTAAATATTGATGTATCTTTAGATCAAGAACAAGAAGCTAAAGATAATGATTCACCTAAGGATGATGATATAATACTAATCATAATGATGTAGATCTACCTAGGGATTGGAGATATGCTTATAGTCACCCTAAGGAATTGATTATAGGTGATCCATCTCAAGGAATAAGAACTAGATCATCTATGAGAAATATTAGTAATCACTTGCATTTGTCACAAATTGAACCTAAAACTATTGAAGAAGCTGAAAAAGATAATAATTGGATGTTAGCAATGCAAGAAGAATTAAATCAATTCACTAGAAATAATGTATGGACTTAGTTGAAAGACCTAAAAATCATTCTGTTATAGGATCAAAATGGATATTTAGAAATAAACTAGATGAAAATGGCATAGTAATTAGAAACAAAGCTAGATTAGTTGCAAAAGGATATAATCAAGAAGAAGGTATTGATTTTGATGAAACTTTTGCACCTTGTTGACCCAATTGATGATTTTGATGATTAACAAAACTATCTGAGTATAACTCTTGAAGGCTCTGATGATTTTGATTTAGTGTTTCAGATTATAAGACTATTGAATGATCAAAATCAGGAGTTACATAGTGTTCTGGATCGAATCTAATGTCTAGGTAAGAATTGCAGACATTAGAGTCGACTTCGAGAATTACAGAGCCGACTCTAGAACTGGCACGAACGTTAGAGTCGACTCCGAGACTGTTAGAGTCGACTCTCACAGAAGAAGCAGAAAGTCAATTTTTTTGGCCCCGACCTAGATCGACTCCGGGTAAGTTAGAGTTGACTCCGAAAAGTTTCTTGTCGACCCAAGAAAAGCCAGAGACGACTCCAGAAATACCGTTTTGAAATGCCTCGAGCTAGAGCCGACTCCAGAAAAGTTAGAGTCGACTCCAACCCACCTGGAACAAAAAATCAAGTTGCCAGATCAGCTCTAACGGTAATATTTCTATTTTACCTTATTTTTAACGGATATATTTTGATACAAGGTACACTCCAACGGATAGTTTTCTTCCAAAAATGGTGTGAAAGAAATCTATAAAAAGGGAAGTCTATTGTTCAAAAAAAGAGAACGGAAAAATAGAAAGAAAAAGAGAGAAAATTTGAGATAGACAAATCCCATTTCAAAAATCCGAGAGCTTGAATCTTAAGAGGAAAAACCTTCTAGCTCAAATCCACTCCACTCCAAAAAGCTCAAGAGGAATCCAAAGCGTTCAAAATCAAAGTCTTGGCGGATTTCCCAACTTGGAGAAAGGAGATTCATTTATTGCTTTTCAACTCTTCTCAACTGCTTCAACTGTGAAGAATCGAAGCTGAGGCTTGATTCAATCCAGCAAGGAGAAGAAGAAAAGAAGAAAAGAAGAAAAGCTCAAAAGCCAACCAATCTTCAAATCAGGCTTTTCTAAACCTTGTTATTAATTTGTATATTTGCTCATTGAGGAGCTTTGTATTTCAAAAACAATACTTATTTTGTTTGTGCCTAGTTCAATCTGGGGGATTGAACTAGAGAAGGTAGTTTTACCTCAGTTCAAGCTTGGTTAAGCTTGGGTTAGGGTTTTGTGCTGGTGAGCCCTTGAAAACTAGCTGGGTTAGTTGTGAGCCCGTGAAAAACAACGTGTAGGGTTTTGTGCTGGTGAGCCCGTGTAAAACCAGCTGGGTTCGTTGTGATCCCTGAAAACAACAAGTTCGAGTTGTGAGCTTGTAAAACAACTCTACTGTAATCTAGGGTGATTATAGTGTGGACCCAAGTGAATCTTGGGAGTGGACGTAGGTGTTGGATACACCGAACCACTATAAAATCTTTTGTGTTTTGTATTGTCTCTATCTCTATCTTATTCACTGCTCTTTATAGTTACCTTGCATTTGCCATCATAAATCACAAGCAAACTATTTTAAAAAGGCTAATTTTTTAAAGAACCCAATTCACCCCCCCCCCCCCCTCTTGGGTTGCCATCTGGGCCAACAATTAGTATCAGAGCAAGTGCTCATTTAGAATTTGATCTCACGATCAAGGGCTAAAGATCCTTATGGCAACACAAAGTGGTTCATGTTTTGCTGAAGGTCATTCTACGAATAGACCTCCTTTATTTAATGGAACCAACTATTCATATTGGAAGGCTAGAATGAGAATATTCATTCAAGCTTCTGACTATAAATTGTGGGGAGTAATAATAAATGGGCCTAGTACACCCACACACTTAATTGATGGCACTATTGTTCCTAAGCCCGAAAGGGATTGGAATGATAATGATAGGAGAATGGCATAATTAAATGCTAAAGCCATTAACATTTTATATTGTTCCTTAGACTCTAATGAATTCAACCGAATCTCAACATGTAATTCCGCAAAAGAAATTTGGAATAGGTTGGAATAACACATGAAGGAACAAACCAAGTTAAGGAATCAAAAATAAACATTTTGGTTCATAAATATGAATTGTTTACAATGGAACAAACTAAAACCATCACATGCATGTTCACTAGATTCACTGATATTGTGAATGGTTTAAAGAGTCTTGGTAGAATTTATTCTAATGCTGACCTTGTGCGCAAAATTCTTAGGTCACTACCAAGAGCGTGGGAAGCGAAAGTCACTGCTATCCAAGAAGCAAAGGACCTCAATGCATTACCTTTAGAGGAGCTTCTAGGATCCCTAATGACCCACGAGCTGACAATGAAGCAGCATGTTGAGGAGGAAACAAAAGAAAGAAAACACTTGCCCTCAAAACTGCAGAAATGGAAGAGAGCAGCAGTGAAAGTAATGATGAAGATAATGATGAAACTGCTCTCTTGGCCAAAAATTCAGAAAGTTTATGAGAAAAGGCCCTTCCATAAAAAGAAAA